>VZTG01005656.1:546442-622903 GCA_013397845.1 Melanocharis versteri | reverse complement strand
CTTTGGCCACGCGTTGAGCCGGGAGGGAGAGAGGGAAGGGGGGGCGGTCCCGGTGCCCTCAGAGCCGCCGCCGCACCGCGGGGTGCCCGGCAGCGCTGCCCGCCGGCCGCGGCTGAGGGGACGGGGTGGGGAAGGGGGAGCTCCGTGCTCTCTGCGTTTGTCCGGGGGTCTCCTGGCTGAAAGAGCCTTCGTGGCAGCCCGGGCGTGCGGGAACTGGGGATGTTTCCCCCGCACCTCGGTGTATCCGCGAGGAGTGGAGCCCCCGGGGCGGAGGGAAGCGAGCGAGGGAGGGCGGTAAACAACCCCTCTCCTGAGGGCTTCCCGCCCCCAAGTCACCTTGTGGGAGTGTTTCAGGCCGAAAAGTTGGGCACATGCCCTCAAAACGTGCTTTTCCTCTTTTCAGTGCGTTTGTTTTCCGAGGGGAAACATGGCTTATTGGAATCATTGGTGTAGTCAGTTTAGATTCTAGTGTCGGTCAGCCGGGGTGAAATGTTTGGGGTATGGGAGTCTCAGAGCATCCCTACTTCCCATCTTTTGAACTATTTATTTATTTTTGTATATATTTTAAGGCCCCCCCCTCCACCTCAGTGTATTCTCAGTTTATAAAACCCCGAAGCCAAACTCTAGAGCATGAAAACTGTGGGCCAAGCATTTGATGCAGACCTTGTTTTTTTTGGTACTTTATATTGATCCCAGGGGAGAGCGATGTAAAAATTAAGAAAAAAATTCACAGAGTGGAAGTGCAACATTTATATCTGTGCGGAGGAAAGCTTCTTGCCCGGTGTGTTCCAAATAATGTAGTAATAGATGAGGAGAGGAAAGAAAAACAGATCAGAGGGTCATATTTTAAGTTCTCTTCCTTTTCTTCCATCGCCCTTGTGACTTTACGTATGTTTCAAACTAAGAAGGCAGAAGACCAGTTCAATGAATAGGATTCAAGTGCACCTTTCTTAGGAAAAATTGTTAAAATACAAACGAACTTGTTTTTCTGTAGGTTAGTTGCTCCTGTCAAACTCCTCTCAAATGAAGTGAGTATCTTTCTTTCAAACTGTCTTACAATCCATGTTTTTCTAGAAAAGGTGAGGCAGCAAATTTCTACCTGACAAAAGTTTCTGTTTTCAACAAAGAAGGTTAAATTGTCTCAAACATTGTTTATGTGTGGTCAATTATAACTGACTTTTCCCTTAATGCTGTATATTTTACCTTCAAAAAATGCAGGGGCAGATAGGGGAGAGTTTCTGGTAGGCTATAGTGGGTGTTCTTATTATTCCCACTTGTCTCTTTCAGCTCTGTTACTGTCTGTGTGGATTCATAGCCTGGCAGGTGATCTCAAACCCTTAATAAGGAGGGCAGAGTGGAGGGTAAACTGGAAGCTGGAGCTGCTCATTCCTTCTAATGTCCAGCCTGAATGTGAGGATGGTGGTCTCCATCAGCATGGTGATGTTACTGAATGCAAACTGGCGCCGCTCTGCGCTGCTGAGGTTTTTGCACCCAGGAAGCATTTCTGAGTGCTAGCTGGCCACAACTCCCTGTCCTTTTGCCCAGTGAGAACGAAGAGTATTCTCCAGTCTTCTGCTCCAGTAGCTGCTCCAGCACCATGCTGATGGTGTTGGCCCTGAGTACTTTGAGTGAGGAGGGCAGAAAAAGCTTCTTTCTTCATTGCAGGTATTACCCTTCAGTTTTTAGCCCTGTGGGACTGTTCTTATCAAGTAGTTTCTTCGCTAGAGAGGAAAACTACAGAAGCCCAACTTCCTTCCTTCCAACCCAGTCAGTACTTTGGAAATCAAATCTTTTGTCAGGTCTCCCTTCACCTTTCACAAGTACCCCTGAAGCCCTGCAGAGCTGGCTGTGCTCACTGGCTCTGTTCTTCCCATGAAGCTCTGAGTGCAGTTGCTCTCAGCCTTTTATATTCTGAAGCACTTCTTAAAAAGAAAAAAGCACTGATTGCTAAATATTGAGTCCAAACCCTCTGACAATACGCTTGCTTTTCTTAATTACTTTCTTGGTAATTAAGGGTTGGTCCATATCCTCCCAGGGGAGAAATTCCTTGAGGACAGCTGAAACAGAGAAGGAGCAGGAGTGGAGGTGATTTCAGAGCCTTAGACATAGGACTGGGCTGCCTGCAAACTTCCCAAGTTTCTGCCACAGGCAGAAAACTCTGCTTGCGGCGAAGGCTGTTGGGAGCATCCTCCGGGAGGTTTGTGTATAATTAAGACTCAATCTAAGCTCATGCTGCTGACTCACAAGAGCAAACTTTTGTAAAACCTTCCTGTAGAGAGGAACTTGTGTTTTGAAGGCACAGGACTGGCTCTGTTGCCTCTTCAGCAAAAGGCACCTAGACTTGCTCTGCTTGTCAGTCCCTCAGAACTGACAGGCTCTCTCAGGTCTGCCTACCTGTAGGACTTCCAGTGTGCGTGTCAGATGTTTGGAGTTTTGTGTGCCTGGAGCTCAGGGGACAGAGGTGGGCACGTTGCTGGTGTGTGTGATGGTGACCCTCGTTATGTGAGTTCTACTTGGCACGTGTAAATATCCCACTAAGATGCCAACCTGAATAAGGAAACGTTTTTGTCAACTGAAGAAATCAGTAATACTGTCAAAAATACCAAAATAAACTTACTTTGTTAAGGGAGGCTGTGCTCAAAACTTGCCTTATTAGGCTGTGCTGACTGCAGCCTACATACTTAGGAAACTTTATTTTGAAAAAACACAAACAAAAGACCCCAAACCAGACCCCAGTGATTTTTTTTCTTGGTTTTTTCGAAGTTCTATCTGAGAAGCAGTTTCCATGTTCAGCTCTCTTCCTGCTTCTTCAACTTGAGATGAAAATGTTCTTTTTATGTCTGCCTAGTCCTTTATGTAAAATGCAAATAACATGGGTCTAGCCTTTCCCTACACCCCTAAAAATTCTTCAGTCATTGGAGAGCATTTATTACTGATTAACATGTCAGGAAAAACTGTTGGTGTGGTTAAAGTAGCACAGTGCTACTGGTGAAAACAGACCCAGAAATTTGAGTAGAGTATGGTTGTCGTGGTGTTCTCTACTGTTCTTTTTCTTTTCTCCTCTTCTTTTGGGAGGGGAAAAAGCTCTGTATCTTGTGCTGAGATAAGCATTGGTGAGGTAGGGAGAGAGAAGAGGATGTGACTGCAAAAATGAGCTGCAGTGCTGGGGTTCCTTGCAGTTTTGGGTCATTGGGATGGCTTTTTTTTTTTTTACTGTAGAAGTCCATTTATAGCCGGGTCTGAAGAAGAGTGAAGTTGGCAGTAGCTGTCATACTTGTGCGATGTTTGAGGCTTTACTTTTCGCTAAACGTCTGAAAAAAGGTGGTGATTTCTCAGCAGAAAACAAAAACAACTGTCTGTATGTATTTTAGTGTGATAACCAGGCGTGTCTTATTAATGTTCAAATGAAAATCTCTAAAGCTAAACTTGCCTTTTTTACCACCCCAGACACCTAGCAACTGACAGAACATTTGCTTTAGCTCTGATCTCTTTTGTTATGTAGTAGCATTTTATTAATTACCCACCGTGCTACCTGCCTTTACTTGAACTTTTGTTTTTTTAGTTCTGGTTTAGAAATGCAGAACCTACAGAGCAGACTTTCATACCTGAAAACTCCTATAAAACAACAATTCCCTACTAAAGTTGCTGTTCTCCAATACAGGAATGAAAGTGGCAGGAAGAAGCAGCACAGGAGCAATGTGGGGAGGAAGCCTGGACAGCGCAGAGTGTGGGGAAGAGGTGTTAACTTTGCAGGACTGGGATAGCCAGAAATAGGTGTGTGCAGTTGTACAGATGCACCGTGTTTAGCTCCTGTTGTAGCTCCCTGGATCACTCACACTTGGTCCTCTCAAGTGGAATTTCATTCATCGAGGGCACTGCACTGGTCACTGCGTGGCTCGTGTGCAACAATGTGTGGAAGCCTGCGAAAGTTTCCTTATTTCTCTTTCCCCTAAACAGAGCGTTTGCTGAAGATGACCTTGGAAGAAAGACGCAAAGAGTACTTGGGTGATTACGTTGCACTGAAAACTATTCCAACGTGGATGGAAGACTTAAAAAGTAAGAGCGAAAGTGATGGTAAGTAAAGTGGGGGAGTCTTAAAATACAGACCACTCTGTTTTCTCAGTCTGAAGTTACTTTTGGGAAGGCCAAGACTTAGAACCCATGTTGTTATGAACAATGAGAGCCTAAAATTGGGATGGAGGGGAAAAAAACCCCAACGAAATTTCCTAAAGCCTCACTGGTGTCCCAGAACTCTGCCGGTATCCCCAGATGGAGTCACTAACCCTTAAGTGTGTAAAATAGCTCTCCTCTGCATGAGTCTTACTTTCCAGATACTCCAGCAGTCAGCCATGCCTAAAGAACTTCGTCTTTGAAACTTACTGACCATAATGATACAGGGAATCTGGGCAAAACAGCGTTGCAAGTGACCCAAAAGCAGAGGGGAAGTGTGCAAGTTGTGTTGTTTTCTACTAATCCAGAAACTGGAGGAGATGGGGTTTGAAGCCTCCCTTACTTTTGGTCCTGCATGCTTTCTTGGGCTGAGGAACATCAGTCTGGCCTGGATTAACTCCCGTTTCTTTAGTGTGTGCAGCCTTATCATGGTTGTGATCACCAGTAGAGTTGTCTAAATACTTGCAGTGAGAACTGACCAAAAATGTGAATCCTATTTGCTTACAGACTTCTCTTACTCTGCAAGTAATTCTGTAACAGTGCTTCGTTCTTTGTCTAGTTCCCTTTTATCCACACAAGGCTGTGGAGGAATAGGGATGACTTCTGAGGTGGTTTCCTCCTCCTCCCCTTTTTTTTTCTCTGTGTCTTGCTATCCTACTTGGCTGAACCCTATGGTTTTTTTTGAAGGAGTATCTAACTATGAGACCTAAAGTGCTTCCTGCCTCTGCAGATACAGGACTAATTTTCTGACCCTTTTGTTATCATTAAAGGCAAATACTGGCCTGGCCTGGGTGAAGAGGTGTGTGGAGTAATCTTGTGGCTGCAGGTGAACATGGTCTTTATGGTGATAGTCCAGGTGAAAAGAGGCCTGGAGCTAATCAGCTGTTTTTAATAAAATTGGAAGGATGTAACACTTATTTGAGCACAATCTGGAGGAGCTCACAGATTTTCAGATGTCCTTGTCAAGAGCAGCTATTGCTATTGTCTACTCCTAAGAGCATCTGGAATAACTTTCGAAGTGAAAATATGTCAAGAGATTGCTGAGCTCTTCAGCCCTGCTGAGTAGCTGTATTACATCAGTACCTATAGACCTCTTTCTCCCATTTGAGTAGGTCATTTATATCTTGCAGCATCAGAAAGCCTGTCCATCTAGGGAAAAAAAAGGCTGCATAAAATAAAAAAGATTGCCTGACTTCTCGCAAGTTGATTTTGGAGGCCTGTGGTATGTAGGAATATACTGTGTGTCATGTGGTTTAACTGGGAGACTCTTTATTCCTTCTAGCCCAAGCTATGTTTTTTATTCCAGCTACTCTCAGATTCTCTGTAAAGCACTGAAATTCACAGATGTTGCATTACTTGGGCTGCTGAAAGTGACAAGGTGTGGATTTACGTTGTGATTGCTGTTACACTTCACAGAACCAAAATGTCAGTGTCTAATATGTGGGCATTGAATCATGGCAGTGGTGAATTTATTTCCTTGTAGCTGCTCTTGCATTCTTTCTGTTAGTACCCAGTACACAGCAAAAAATGCTGGAAGGCAAAAGTTGTGCTGAAGCACTTCTCTGCTACTTGAAGGTTTTGTTATACTGTACATTCAGGAGAAAATATCTGTAGTCCCTCTTTTTCTATGATGTATTTGTTGTAACTAAGCCATGTGTAATAGTGAACTTCTGGAAGTTTGCACTGCTAATATGCTTCCACGTTCCAACTGATTAGGACAATTAAAAGAAATATGTGTATTAATGTGACTGTTACTGCATCTATTTCAAGCTTCCTCTCAAATGTTGACCCTGTTCTGAAGGTATCAAGTGTGTCTAAAAGCTGTCTTTATGAGCTGAAATACGGAAAAACTAGAATTTAAATCTTGCTGCTGATGAGAACTTTTGATCTGTTTTATGGGACACACAGAGGGCAACAGGTACAGCCTGAATGAGATTCTGGAGAGAACAAGTGAAGCCCCGGAGTGATGGAACTGGTGATGATCCGACAATGCCATGCCCATGTCTGATATTTTTTTCAAGTGAAAGCTGGCTGCTTGCACTCACAAATGGAAAAGGTCTGAAGGGTGGTGGTGGTGAAAATAAAATCTTCCGTGTACTTGTCAAGCCAAAACAACAACTGATGGGGAATTTGGAAAAAATTCTTTACAACTTACTCCCAATACTGTATACAGTTAAAAAATGACAGATTGATTAGTAAAGCATAGAGTGGCTGTTCGGGAAGAGTGATGAGGAGAAATCAAGAAAGCAACCAAGAACAAATCAAGTGAAGCAGGCACAATCAATCAGCTGCTGGAGTAAGAAGCTGTAGGAGAAGGGCAGAGCATCTGAGCTGGCAGCTGTCCTCATAGATACTCAGTACTCAACTGGAGGTTAAGAGTATTCATACTGCATGAATTTTTGTACTGGCTGTTAGGAAAAACTGCGTGTACAATGTAAACCTTCACAGTGCCCATTTTTAAGTCTGAGTGATTCACTGGAGGGTGTTGGGAGGTTCCAGTTAGGCATACATTTTTGTTACGTGGAAGTCTAATGCAAGATTATTGAAAAGTCTGTATGCAGAATTATGCAAACTGAAATGACCTGAGAGGTTCATATTGGGAAGGAACCAGTCTCACTGCCGGGGGTACTTCATGGGTGCTCTTTATTGGCAAATTGGAAGAATTAGTTTGCAGAAGAAAGTTCTTCCCTACCCCTCCTCCACCCTTTGATGGGAAGTTGTGTTCAGAACTAAATTCTGAAGAAAATCAGCAAAGCTTGGCGGAAGTTCGGTGTTTTAGCGAGGATGGAAGTCTTTGTAATAGAGTAACATAACAGAGGGATGCACATTTATGTAAAGGCTCCTGGGGAGTAAAGTTACTGAATTCTGAATGGTAGCTGACAAGGGCTTTGTCTCTTTGTAGCAGCAAAACTATTAAAAAACATCTGGAAGTTCAAAGAAGCAGTGTCTTTTTAAAAATGCTCTGCTGTGACAGAAAAAAACCAAAACAAACTGTACATTTTTTGCAGGTCTCCTCATATGGACATGACTAACCATAAGAAATTAGGTTGATGTATGTTTTGGCATGGAATTTGGTCAATGTTTGTGTTAAGTCTTGATTTTGGGAGGAGGGTGGCACGATGTGGAATGCAAAGGCTAAGCCTGGTGCCCACTGCTCTGTGCTGAGGGAAGCAATCTGCTGTGGGTACGTGTGTTTCCAGAAGGGCTGTGCTGTCAACACCCCTGATTTTTGGTGTGCTGCTTGCCAGGCTGCACAGGTGGATCTCGGAGATCAAGTGTTGCAGCAGTGGAAGGAAAAGGGACAGTTAGAGGCAAGTGGCCCTCTTTAATGTCAGAGGGGATGGTAGGAAGAAAAACTTTTGTTCTTGAAGTAGTCCTGTAATTATAAGCTTTCTTTGGTTTAACTTTATTTTTTAAGGAAATTACTTGCCCACTTTGGAAACAAAGAATGAGCTTGCCACAGAGTGCTGG
Source organism: Melanocharis versteri (assembly GCA_013397845.1). Lineage (NCBI taxonomy): Eukaryota > Metazoa > Chordata > Aves > Passeriformes > Melanocharitidae > Melanocharis > Melanocharis versteri. The sequence goes on along the minus strand of VZTG01005656.1, from coordinate 615,262 downwards.
ATAGTGGGAATATGCTGTAATGCATCGTTCTCCCCACTTGTTATCCTTCAGATACACCAAATGCAACACATCTCATCCGTTTTCTCACGTACTTGGAAATAGAGTGTCTTCCTGACAACATGTGAATAATGGACTTGTTTTATGAAGCTCTGGAATTTATATCCCTTTGTTTCAATGCTGTTTATTACGTACCATTTTGTTAGGCGCTCATCTTGTACAGCAGCAGGAGCTAATGTTGCTCAGTGAGTATGCCACCATGTAGACTAACAACTAGAGTATATTTTGAAGTTAAATACATATATTAACTTTTTGTTGGGTACACACTAATTCCCAAAGATGTCTTTACTCTGCACTGGTGAAACTGAGAGATGACTTCAGAAAACTTGTTTTGGAAAGCTTTTTTAAAAATTAGGGTCTTGGGAATTTTGTTGTCGCTGAGTTTTGTGTGTCAGTGGTAGAAAAACATTTTGTTGTATTAATTGGGTAATTCAGAAAATGGAATAAGTGATATTGTTTAACTCTAGGCAGCTGATAGTCCTGCTGACTCTCACAGCCTCTGGAATTCATTGGTGTGACGGTGATGCCAAGACAAAAGCAAATTCAGGCGATGGTTTAGAGATCTTTGCTAGTGGTAAGAACTACTTTTGATAGGATGAAGTTAAAAAGGATGGACCCAGAAACTGAATTTTTGTCTAAGGTTAAATGACACAAAAGGTCTGCAGTCCTTTTAAACAAGTCTTGAAATATGTTTAGATGTTTTGGCTGTCTCTGAATCTTTTTAATCTCCTATTTTTTAAGAAAATTATATGGTTCAAACTATTCAAATTAATCCATTTTAACACTGAGGATTTTATGTATAATAATAAGGCTTGGATTTAATAAAAGCATTGTTGTATTATGAATGTGTAGCTTTCTAAATATTCACAGTGGATTGACACAAGATAACAGAGGTGAAGCATGTAGATGAGCTACTCCAAATGCTTCATGGTGGAAAGAAAATGTGTGGTAACACTGAGCTCTGACCAGCATTTCTTGAGGTGGATAACTAACATAAGTAACTCTCCAAAGAGCCCAGTATCTCTGTGCAGCCCAGCCTGTTATGAATATCTGTCCTGCAGGAATTAGGAACCAAGGTGATGAGTATTGAACTTTGGAAAGTGACACCACTACTAAGCTGCAGTGAAGTTCAGCCAGACGTCTACAAGTAAGAAATGGCATCTCTCTAAACCACTCAATATTATCAGTGATTTGTGCAGAAGAAATTATGTTCAACTAGAACACTGAGATTGTTAGACAAGTTTGACGATCACAAGTTCTGTCTGTAACAGCTGTGTGAAACCTGTGTGCTTCAAGACCATCCCCCTGTCGCTGCTGGCAGCAATAGAAAGAGCAAACTCACACCGAGCTGTAGAAAGCAGAAGTGAAGTGACTTTATTTTGATTCTAACTTTTATATAGAGATATCTACATAATAGTGATTGGACAGTGTCATTCCACCCCTCAGGGGGATTGGTCGAAGCCTTGGAGCTTCAGTTAGCAAAACATAAGATTAGAAAGAGAAAAGAATGTCTCAGTTTATCTTGTTTTCTTACAGAGTTCGTGAGAAGGAGAAACCTTCTTCGGACTGTACGTCCACAATCCCCCCACCAAAAATCTAAGTCCATCAGCTTTCATTGTGACTTTTTTTTCTTCCAATGACTGTAACAACTGTCTTTATGACAGATTTTTAGCTGAGTGACAAGGATGAAAGTGAATTGAGACAGCATAGTGTAATTGTTGTTCTCTCAAAAGAAAAAGGTGCTTTTGCTACTGAAACTCTTGGTTTGATGAAGTTCAGAGTGCAGCAGTTTTTCTGCTGAGTGCACACAGGGAACAGCAATTACTTGTGTGCCACCATTCAGAGTCTCCTCTGTTACCTGCGGCCCTGAATGTGAATTCCAGCTTTGCTTAGACTTGTGCTGTATTCAGTTTTGTCCTTACTTTTCATGTGTTGGCATACCACTGTTACTCATGCTAAACTCTTATCACAAGGTCTCTTCAAGACTGGTGTGTTTAAGGTTAGAAAACCGTGTCTCCTAGATGCACGTGGAGAGCACTGCTTATTAATTGCTGTGTATAATAGCTGGGGGAGCACCTTGAAAAAAACTAACAACTGTGGTTTCTGTGACTTGTGTGAGGATCTTGGTAATTTCAGTATTTTGAATACTTGTGAAATTATGTGCTTTTTGTGGATGTGGCTGAAAATCTGTTTGCTCATTTCTGCTCTCTGTCCATGTTAGATACATATTAAGGAAGCAGCAAAGGATTTAGAGGGGTAAGAAGAGCAAACCATGTTTGCAGCTTCTTAGTCGGTGTTGAAGGTGTCCAGGAGTCTGTGTGCCCATGGCATGATGTGGAGTAACTTTAAGGCTGAGTTGGTATTTGTTTGGCTGCAACAGATATCCAAGGCTGCCAGGGCAGGAGGGTGTAACCAGAGCCCTGTGTGCTCTGCTTTGCTCAGGCTTTTGGCTGCCCTTTCAGGATGTGTCCTGAACAGATGCAAAACTGCAGAGTGGTGCAAATCTGACCGTGTGATCTGGTGACCCCACACACCTTTCTGGCTTTTGCAATACACACCTTGGCTATTGATTTCCAAAGACAGCCTTGCACAGTACAGAGATGGGAATAATTCTTCAGGTGCAAGTTTACTTGAGTGTAAACTGAGCAGTAATCTCTGTGTGTGTGTTGATTTGTTTCTGGAAGTGAATCATGTCTAGTTAGTGATATCCCTGATATAAGTAGATAAATTAGTGTGTTTAGTGTAAGGGGTGGAGGGAAACTGCAGTAAACAAAAAGACTGAGTATGTATTAAGTTGACCTTGTAATTCCCTGGTGAGCTGCATGTGAATAACCTTTATAGGATGGATTAGCTGCCAAAGAGATGAAGCTTGTGTTAGAGTTTGCATTGAAGTGTTTTTGGGAAAAACAAAAAGGTTTCTTGCTTTCAGCAAGTATGAGATGATGATTATTAAAAAGTTCAGATCTGTTTACATAGATTAAGAACACAAAATCCAGTGTAGCTAATCCTCTCAAGTAAGTAAATCACTTGTCTTTGATGTAATTAAGATGATGACTTCTCTTTAAGCTGCTGCTCTGTGACTTTTTTAACAAGGTAACTTTCATACGGCATTAAGCTTATACAGGTCCTGGATAGAGTTACTATTTTGTGGCTCTTCTGCATGCGGCTGAGAAAGCTCTGTTATCTACGGTGGCAGACAGCTCCTTGAGGGGCAAGAGGTAACCTTAGGAAAGAATGCTGCTCTCAACAATAAATTGGTGTCCTTGTTGAGGCTCTGCAAGCTCTTGATGGGTTTTAGAGAGGGATGGTAGGTGGAGATGCAAAGGGAAGTTAGACACGTCTCTGCCAGAAAGAATAGTTCTAATGTGTAATTACTGGTGACATGAATCTTGACCAGATGAGTAACTTTCAAGCTTCTGTCCTGTGCAATATGAGAAACAATCTTTTTTTTTGTAGCTTCTGAATGTCACTGCACTGAAGTTTTGTACAGAGGTCCCTACGGAAGTATTAAGTACAGTGAGGAAGTCAAGATGATGCAGTGTGCTGTCATCTGGCAGGCTTGCTCAGGGTGTGAGGGAGGATGGCTTTAGCAGCAGTGATGCTTTAAGTTGGGATGTGCTGTTCCTCAGAAACTGCTGAGAAAAATTGTAGATTCCAGCTTGGCATATTTTGGTGGCTGACTTGAGTGAGATAGTTTAATATATGCAGGGGAAAAGTAACAGGTCATATATTTTGGCTTCTGTCTTTTTTTTGATTATTATTTTTTTCTGTTCTCCTTTTTATATATAAAGGGTGAGCTTCTTTTGAGAGTGGCAGATTGCAAGATCAAACTCCCAAATGAATGTATTGCTCTACAAAGACTATTTCAGTAAGTTATCTAGCTTTGCTCTCAGTATGGTAGCTTGGCTAATGCCCTCATCTGTAATTTATGATGGATTGTGGCATATGTCCTCACAGTCTTTCGCAGACAGATGTGAGCCAATGTACCAGCCTGATTAGAAGCCATGTGCCTATGATTAGGTTGAGGCCAAAACTAAGCTGTTGAATTGTACCCTTGTCATGGCTCACTAATGTAGATCTGTTGCCTGGCTATGTGACTTTAAGATATTTCCAAATGCAGGTGGAAAAAGCTGGTGTCCTGCAGAAGATGGAACCCTCTTTTGATTAGACAGGTAGAGACTGCTATGGCTTGGTTTAGTTTGAAGTAGCTTAAATGTGACAGGTATTTATGAAGGTGCTGAACTATTGCCTCAACTAGGATTTGCTGCCTAGGACTCTTTATAATTACTGATGGCAGAGGGTAGGCCACCCAACTGCCTCTCTCTGGGTGTGGGAGGCTTGCAACAAGTTTGAAAACTAAGCTCACACTCACAGTAAGTAATGATACTGCTTTAACTGCCTTGATGGTATTGGGGGATCACCGGTGCGGTTTAAGCTCACCAAGCTCTCTGGATCATGTTAACTAACTTTCATGTGTAGCTATATTTGCTTCATGCACAGTTAAACACTTGATTAGACGTGTTAAAAGCCCAGTCGCTGGAAATAACATAAGCATGGCTTCCCTTTTTTGATTCAGTAGACCCAAACTGCTCAGCATGTAGAAATGTCTCTTAACAAGCCAGCGAGGCTCTGAATAATAGTAGTGTAGAATCGTAGGATTGTTGAGGTTGCAAAAGACCTCGAAGTTCATTGAGTCTAGCCATTAAATGGTAGTAGTTACTCTGTGAAGTGATACATGGCTTTCTCCATGTGAGGGCATCTAGCTGATGTGTATTTGGAAAATCCAGTTGTGAGAAAATTTCTCAGCCCAGTAGGAAGTGCTGCTTATTTTTTATGATGCCCAGGAAATGCTCTTCTGGGCTGGAGAGAAGGCTTGACAATCCAGTTGAAAGGTGATAAATTTGGATTTTGCACAGCTTCGAAAACCATTGAAATGATACTGAGAAATATTTTCTATTCCAGTGTGCGGTGTGAGGGAGAAGCATAATGTTTGTGCAGAGATTGTCCTGAGACTTGCTGGCTATTGCATGTTGACTTTGCATGTTTGCAGAAAAGTGTCAAAAGGGCCTTCACCAAAGTTTCCAGACTTCTGGGGGGGATGGGATGCTATAGAATGCACGTGTTGGAAAATGAAGCCTCTCAGCCTTGTGCTGATGTAGCCAATACATTTATTTCTGAGAGTTGAAGTAGTTCTCTGCAAGCATCTTTGCACTGACAGTATCCCTGGGAGTTGGTGGTCAAATGCTGTTAGAAAAGACTGCTCTAGAGTTTACCCAAAGGCTCCTGTCCAAATGACTCAGTCAATCTCTAATGCAGAGCAGGTGTGAAGAAAGTGTGGATATGAAGAAACTGGTTGCACCTGTCTTTCTTTAAAACAGTTCCCTGCCTTATCCTGCCCGTTGCTTTTTCACAAAGGCTTGTTTATGCAATGATGGGCTTTTTTGATGGTCTCCTTGGTATGGCTGCTTAGACTGTAAAGGTGTTCCAAGTTCTGTGTTTTCCATTTGCTGCATGGGTATGACTTGTAGTTGAAGTTCCGCCTGCACTGGATTTATTACAGTGCTCAATGTAACCTTTTCTGTGTGAGTGAGGTATTCTGCTGCTCGCCTGCCAATGTGTTGGGTGTTGCAGTGCTGTCCTTTGGTGGGATTTCCTGATGGATCTACATCCACTGAAAGCAAACCGCAGACTTCATGTAGCTGTCACTGAGAGTATGGCTCAGTCATATTTAAAGAAGAAGTAGAGTTCCATTCTGGTTTTTCCCCTCTTTCTGCATTCCCACCAGTGCTCTTACAGGGGAAGTATTGTAAGTGTACTGCAAATAACTAAATCCAGGAGAATAGATGATGTACACAGACATTCTTATATTGACTTAAAGGCTTTGAGATTTGGTGTGTCTTTCATTTCTAGGTAGATATGTGAAAGAAGATAGAGCTAGATATTTCCGCTAACTGCTAGTGAGTTTGTAACTGCTTGAGAGTTTCTATTAATTTCCATTTTTTAAGTCCTTGAATGAAGCAAGCATGACTTGCAACAGTAATGAGTAGTAGTAGAGTTGTCTTCAGATATTCGAAGTTTCCTCTGTCCCTTACTGTTTGGGTTGAACCTCCAGTATTCTTTAGGATAGCAAATTACATGTGGTATCTCAGGGAGTAGAGGAAGGGAAATGCTCTAAGCAGGAACCCCGGAAGCAGCAAGCTGGAACGGCAGGGGCGACCAAAATCCTGGAGAGGTAGATGAGATGTATCAGAAACTCAGCAGCTGTAGCTGAAACCCTGGGGCATCCAGGGTGTCCCAGCAGGCACGGGGTGTGTGGCTACAGTAGCAAAAAACCTGGAGCAGGGGCAGAGGGAGGGCAGGGGCTGGGCAGCAGCAGACTGGCTCCAAAACAGGGCCGGGAGAGGCTGCCTTTGAGGGGGAAGGGGCTTGGGCATCCTGGGGCTTCCCCTGAGGCACTGAGCAGATGGTAAAGGGTCCTTTGTTCGGTGAGGTCGGGTGTTAGAAAGGTCCCAGTGTCACGGCCGCTCTTGCGAGCAGAGCTCCACTCGCGGTGGAAGGCAGCAGAAGACAGAACCCCGAAGTGGTTGTGAACTCTCCCTACAGTGACCGCAGCCTCCTTCCCCTCTGAATGCCGAGAGCACTAGAGATACAGGCAGCAGAAGACAGAACCCCGCAGTGGTGGCGAACTCTCCCTACAGTGATCGCAGCCTCCTTCCCCTCTGAATGCCGAGAGCACTAGAGATACAGGAGCTGCACCCCACCCCTTCCCCCAGCCCAAATCTCGAGATATCCCTGCCGTTCCCAGAGAAACCGCCAGGTAAAGAGAGAGAGCAGCCAGCTGCACTCCTTCCCTGAGCTGTGGCAACTTCTTTTGTCTCTCTTAAGTACCCAGTCGTTTTTGTCTCCTAGCAACACATGGGACAAAATTCCCTGAGAAAAAGAACAAAAGGAAAAAATCCTAAACCCCAACACTTACCTACCTGTCCCCTGATACTAGAAAACTCCTTTTCCCACCTGGTAAGCTGTCATCACTGTAAGTCACTCAGAGAGGTTTTTGAATGACAATGCCGTGAAATATTTGCTGATGGTTTTGCACAAGTTTTGTAGTTTTCTGGTAGTAACATTTTATTTCCAAGCTGTACTTCAAGTACTACGAAAGCCTGTAATACTCAACTAGAGAAGTAATTGCTCCACAATGGTGTAGGGAATTAAAAAAGCAGAAAACATAGAATAAAAATTGTCTGACTGCTTAATAAGTTAATGAATGAAAGTAATAAATTTGTGGTTCCCCACTATAAACTTGTTTTAATCCTCCTTGATGCTGTATGTTCTCACCTATTTAAATGGGTTCTCACATTTTGGTAAGTAAAACAGGTGCTGCTGAGGACTAAATACCTGGTTGGTCATAAAAAGTAATTTTTTTCCAGCCAGTTTATAAAGGTGAGTGGAGGAATGCTGCACTTCTGGTGGTATGTTTCGGATGAAGGCTCATAGTTACCCTGAGTGGTACTGGATCAATTTGAACACACCAGGGATAGTTGCATGAATGCTGTGATATTACCAAGACACAGCTCTTGCAGTGAAGGGATCTGCTTTGTCTTGGAAGGAATCTAGTGAAGCGGAATCACCTTTAGTCCTCCAAGTATCTACATACTCATGGGGCAATGAACAGTGATCTAAGGAGTGTCTTATGTTTGTCTCTCTGTTTTTGAACTTCTATTGTTAATTATGAACGCTCTGTAGTAGAGGGAGGTTATAAAGCAGGAATTGAGTTTGAGCCGATGCAGTGTAGTTTTTGCTTCCATGTGACCTTGGCTGACAATTTAATGTACTTCAGTATGACTCAGGCTGCCATTTACTCAGAAGACTCTATATTGAAATTCTTGTTATCACTTGGAGTGAGGTACTGATAATCAGGACTGTATCCAACAGCATTTTTATTCCACTGTATCGTTACAAAGTCTGGAATCCCTCTGAAGGTCCACATTATAAAACCAACCAAACAAGACAGTGATTGAATGGATTTCTTCACACAGACAAAGCACAGCTCCTTCTGAGTCACAGCTGAACCAGCAGCCTTTTCTATGGACCCTAAATCATGAGATCTCCAGCAAGCACAGCAACCAGAGCAGCTGGATGCTGACTCTCCAAGTAAACACACAAATACCCAAGGGCCTCAGCCTACTTACGTCGTGTCTTTGCTGTCAGTGTGCATGCTGCTGAAGTGAGAAGACTGATTTATGAATTGACAGTTTCATGTCCCTGCAGATAAGGGTGCATCACAAATTAGAATTGGGAATATACTCCTGTTCTTGTTCATCTCATTTGTTGTTACTCCTTTCTCAAACTTTGTTTTTTGGTACTTTTGCGTTCCGTATCAAGTCTTCTCTCGGTTTACAGAAGTTTCATAAAAAAGGTAGGCTCCTCCTTTCCTTCTACTTCTTTCTCTTCCAGACTTAAAGTGTTTTTTTTGCCTCTCAGCTTTGTTATTTTGGGGATATAGAGAGCTGTGTGGGATAGACTGAGAAAAAGGTTGTTTGAGGACTATGCAAGACCTTGTAACACAAGAAAATTGCATTTTGCATGAGCGTTGTGTGGGTTGTTCAGACTGACTGGCTGTTTTGATCAATTCTCATGGTACACCACTCTTTCTCTCTGTAATGTGTAAATGTCTTCAGTGGCTCCCATTTAAACATGTGGCTAAAAAGTCAAGGCTCATACTTACAACCTTGTTTGGGGGCTGCTGATGGCCATATCACTATGTTTAACTTGGCCTGAGTGAGCGAGCTCAGGGCTTTTTGCAGTAGCTGTACAGGGGTGAGTTATTACCCCTCGGATGGGGGATATTTCATGACTCCTGTAGAACCTTGAATAGGAGATACCATGACCTCCTGGCCTGGAAGATGGGGCGAAGTGTGACCTCAGGTTGGTCAGTGGTGCAGAACTGGGAAGTGTAGTTAACGCACCAGATGAGCCACAAAGATGATTAAAACATGATTAGGGGACTGGAGCATCTCCTGTGCCTGGAAAGACTGAGAGAGCTGAAGTTTAGCCTGAAGAAGAGATACCTCAGATGGGATCTGATCAGTGTTTATAAACATAGAGTGGAGAGTGTAAAAGAGATCTCTCCAGACTCATCTCTGTGGTACACAGTGACAGGACAAGAGGCACAAGTTGAAAGAGGAAATTCTTTCTGAGCATTAAAAACCAAAACTACACACATCCTGTGAGGCTGGCTGAACACTGGAACAGTTTGCTCAGGGAGGTTTGTAATCTCTGTAATCTCTGTCTTTGGAGATTTAAATTCAGCTGGGAGAGGGCCCTGGACACCCTTTTTCTGGGTGACTTGATGATCACTAGAGGTGCTACCCAACTGCATCCATGCTGTGATTTGTGGTGTCTGTCTGCCTCCGGAGTTTGGTACTTGGCTGTAGTCCTCAGCTAATCCAATTATGCCAGTTGGTAATTAGTGAAACAGACCAGATTGGCAGAGTGTGCAGCCAGGGAGAAGGTGTTGGTGTTCATCATCAAGTGCTTTTGACTTGCATGTTGTGCTGCGTTTTTGGCTGGGTAGAAAGTGATTTGTCTGCAACAGATGTTTCTTCCTTGTGCTCAGGTTCTGATCTCGTTTAAGTCCAAGAAGTGATAGAGCAAATCTGTACTACAAATCTGAAGTACTACGGTGCATGTGTGAGTGCTTTTCCCCTGGTGATGGAACATATGGAAATAATGCTTATCTTGATTTAGATAAGCAATTGCCTTTCCTGTACAATCATCCATGCTTTGTAGGAGTAGAAGCAGACACATGATATTACAGGTCTTACAATCTGTCTTTTCTAATGCTCCATAAGCCTATGCGAAAACAAATGGAATGGAAAGTTTTGTTAGATGTGAGGTTAGTAATTGCTAATAGTTCATGATTTTTAGTCTGTACAGGAAACTTGTGAAAACAAAGCCTTAAGTGGAAAAAAAATAGGCACCGAAGGGAAGAAGCACAGATTGTGTAGCAGAATTTTTGCTGTACATTCCCCCAGGGTCAGATGCACTCCTGAAGCTCGCTCATCTCCTTTATGTTTTCAGCAACCCAAGAAAAGTGGTTTAGTGTCCCAGTCAAGTATTTACTGAGGATTCTTTCAGGAGTGGAAGGGCTGCCTCTTGTCTGGGGATAATGTGATTGTTGTCCCTTGCTCAGGTTCTTTTTCCAGATCCTTTTAGAGAGGCCTTCCTTGTGGGGATACATGTCTCTGCTAGTAGCTATTGTAACAGGGATGAGGTAGTGGGCACACTTATTTCTGTTGAACTTGGAATTAATTTACTTCATTCAGCTGTGAATTCTGAAGCTGACTAGAAATGATGAAACTCCCATTTTCAGCTTTTTTTTCTTGCAATCCAGTCTGCTACTTGTTTTTATGAACTTGAGGAGAAGTGTGTCATGTGACTTTTTTAACAAACTTCCCTTATATCAGTGTGAGCCTGTGAGCCTCGCTGCCATCAATCCTTCTCACTTGTTCTCTCTTTGATTTCTTCTCTTACTGGCTTTTGCTCATAGTGTGCCAAGAGACTTTTACTTTGCCATAGGTATTGCTTTATACTATGGGGCTTTGATATCTATTTTTACTACTTTGTGTGTGCTCTATTCTTTCATTAACAGTCGTTTGAAAATGCAAATGTAGTGGTTTTTTATAATAAACTCTTCCAGCTGTAGGTTTTTCTCCTCCCTCTAGTGGTAAGCTCTTCGGTGTTGCTGTAGGGATTTCTGTAATTGGATGCTTGAGACCTGTTTAAAAAATTAATATGCTTTAAAGTATACTAGACTTTAATACTCCGGCTATTTGAGCAGTGTTTGAGTTTCAGGGCTTATTTTCCAATGCTGTAGGTTTGTGCCATCCTTGTCCATTGCACCAGCTGAGTACATTTATGTCCTGGGTGGGGGCTCCCTCTAGTGAGATGTTCTGACAGTCCCTTGTCCGCTTGGTTCGGGTGAGCTTTACCTGTTTTCTTTTCAAGTGCAGTTTTTGCTGACTCAGTCCAATGCGTTTTTCTAGCCTTGTGTAGGCTGTAAATGCCCTTTTCCTTTGGGGCGAGCTGGAAGGAGTTGTAAACAAAGCTGAGGGCTAGGACTGCCTATTTCTGTATTTGGTGTGAAGAGCTCAGCTAATCAACCTCGTCAAGCTGTGGCTATGTGGACTCTGAGATGTTTTGAACATGACTGAAGGACCAAAGGATGATGTAGGAGGAAGAGCTAAATCAAATTGGATTGTATGGGCAGAGGGGTAGAAGATGATGGCTGGGTCTAGAGGGGAAGAAGTGGGGGTGGGACATGAATGTTCAGCTGTTTCTGGTGAAGGTTTTCAGCTGTAATGTATTACTGAGGCTGGGGCAGAGGAGACAAGAAGAGGACCTACAGCAGTGTTTCCACTCTTGTGTGTTGTCAATAATAGCCTAAACTCCCAGATTTTGGAAAGGATGTACCAGGATCAGCTCCATCCTTCATGAATATGCGTGCAGAGATGATTTAGTGGCCATTGACTTCACTTTCTCATAAGAGTTACAATCAACTTGTTTGCAAGACTAAAGTTAAAACAGAAATAAAAGCTCTCTTATTTAATAAATAATTTTAATAAGAATAAAAAAGCTGGATTAGGAATCTTGCAGTATATTGCTCCATTTGCCCAGCAGGTGTTGTTTTCTCAATCAGAGAAAAGCGCTGCCTCCTCGTCTAAGTCCTTCCACGCTCCCTTGTTCTTTCCTCTCTGGATCATGTCCCCCCGCAGGCAGCGCTGGCGCAGGTGCCTCACGAAGCTCGTGATGGAGGCAGAGCTTTCCTGCCGGCCGATCACCTCGTCGTGGAGGGGTGAGCAGTCAGCCAGGCAGCAGGTCCTTGGCCAGGCTGAGCGTGTCCCGGCCTTCTCCTGGGAGACACAGGGCAGGGAGCACGATGAGAGGGGCAGAGGGGCTGCAGGGGGCTGAGCTCCCCTGGGGAAGCCGGGGCCCGGCTGGGCTGCCCCAGGCCGCAGGCTGTGTGGAGAAGACCTCGGGCAGGTTCTGTCTCGTTCCTGTGGCTCAGCCTGTCCTTGTTTCCTCCTGGGAGGAAGGGGGCTGAGCCCCACCTCTGCCTCTGGGCTCGGAGCTGGGCTGGGCGAGAGGCAGAGGAGCCTTGGTGCCCGCCCAGGCTTTCCTCTCCACAGGGGCTGGCACTCCTCGCCCTACGCGTCGTAGCTCCCAGCCCCTGGCACCGTGCCACCTGCCCGGTCCCCATCCCTCACCTCTGTGCGCTGCCTCTCGGCTTTTCTGCGGAGGCTGCAGCCGAGGCAAAGCACGGCGAGCAGCAGGGACAGGGCTAAGAAGGTGCAGCAGTGCCCCTGCACGGGCCCCGGGCCGGCGCTGCCCGTGCCAGCGTGCGGCTGCTGCCCGTGCTGGGCTGGCACGGGCAGCCGGGCCCTGCTCCTGGCGGGACAGCTGTGAGCTCTCAGGGTGCCGGGGAGCAGCGAGGCCGCGCAGAGCCCCAGCAGCAGGGAGAGCCCCGGGCGGAGCATGGCGCAGCTGCCTGAGGAGCTGCGGCCTCTGGCCCTCGGCCCGAGCAGAGCCGAGCAGCGCCCGCGGGCTCTGTGCGAGGTGCTGGCATCAGCTGTGATGTCACAAGGCTGCTGATTCCCAGCCAGAGGCTGGGAATGTCACAGCAAGGCCAGGGGGTCTGAGCATGTGGCTGCCTCAGCCTGCTGCTCTGTCTTGGCACTGTGGGACTGGGCCTCAGGAGCTTTGGGGATGTGCCCAGTGCTCAGCAAGGAACTGCTGACACGGCCGAGTTGGTTTTCTTGAGTTTATGAAAACAGAGGGTAAGACTAGAGGGACAAATTTGTTTGGACGGCTTCTACTTTCTCACTAAATATTGAGGACTCTCTTGCTTGTCCACAAACTTCACTTGTTCTGAAGATTTGGAATTGATTCACACTTTAATTGTTACCTCAGCAAATGAGTTCTATTTCTGACCAATAGATGAACTCAAGCTTCTTGAGACTTGTGTTGGAAAGAATGTTAAAAAAGTAGAAGTGAATTTTAGTAATCTTCCCTCCTCAGTTCATTGCTGGTGATGGGCATGTCTGACTTGGTGGCGCTTTGGGCAGTGTGTCTGTGCAAGGGTTTGAGGTAACTGAACTGTTCTATAGACTGAATTGGATGTAAATGAAGTGATTTGGTGATGCAAAATCTTAAGAGTTTACAGGCATAAGGGACCTGTGGTAACATTATTTAGTAACAAATCTGTTGCGAGCTAGTGTATGTTGTCTTTGCCACCTGCCTCCTCCTAGTTGAGCAATTTAAGGTGACAAAGCTCCAAGTTTAAAATTTGCGTGGTTTTTTTTTTTCAGGCTTGTTGTCTGGCTACGTGTCTTCAAAAGTCATTCTTAATTTTGGGGCTGTTGGCAAATGGTGTGCCTGTGTATTTTTGTACTCACTTGATATAATTCTGCATTGGAGAAATTACTACTCTAGTTGGGAGGGTTATCTTAATTAATTCCTCTATTTGTTTTTGCAGTTTGCACCCTTGTGATTACCAAATAAAATTACTTGATGGATCTCACTTCAAAAATACGAATGTTTCTAAGGTTTTATAATCAGATGGTTATGTGGCTAAGGATTCAGTGCTTCCTGCTAGCTTGTATGTGGAAACAAGTAACGAGCAAGCAGCGTGACACTAGGGCAGTGCTGGTGTCTCTGCGGGTTACCGGTGCCCTCTCGAGGTGAAACTGAAAGATGCTGCAGTCTGACAGCGGTGGTGTCACCAGACTGCTGCCTGTTCAGGGCTTGTAAATAACGACCTCGGACACACACTTACAACCTGATTTTTCTGCTTCCTTGGTTTGTAGGTGAAAACGCTAAAGAAGATCTGCAAGGGAAGAAAAGTCTGAGTGAGAAAGTTTCTCTCTATAGAGGTGACATTACGCTGCTTGAGGTTGATGCCATCGTTAATGCTGGTAGGTGGTTAAATATTTTATGTAGCTATGTCTTGAAAATCCTTTATAGCTCCACGGTACAAGTGTGAACTCTGAAAAGTTGCCTAAAACTGGTGCATCCTGTGGAAATGTGTTGGAAAATGCGGCTTTTCCCCCGGTTCTTTCATATTGCATCTGTTCATCCTGTGTGCATTTACTGTGGCAGGGATTATTGTGAAACTTTTATAGCGTGGTTGCTGTGAAAAAATTATTGATCTCGTGTCCATCTTTTGACTTAACTTGATCAGCTGACACTTCACACTTTGTGTTGTAGAAGGCTCAATTTTGATACTAAGCTAATGGAGTACATTCCAGACTGCTTTTATAAATCAAGTCACTTGTGGGCTAGGTAATGTGAAAACCTTAACAAGGTGATAGGAAAACAGAATTTGTTTTATGTGGTTTTCATACTTGCTTCCTTGGGAAATTGTATTTTTCAAATTTTTGGCCATGATCTACAGATAGTAGTACCTCTTCTTGCTCAGTGACTGTCTCCATGTGTGCAGCTGAGGTGAAGAACTGTGTGTAGCATCTTGTGACAAAAAGAGGGAAATGCCTGTGCAATTAATTCATTTGTGTATTAGGTTATAGTAAGCTACTTCACTTTTTTGGCAAAAAACGATGGGAAGGTTTACCGCTACGCACATGCCCCCAGCCAAATCTTGCCTGCACTCTCCACTCCAAAAAGAGTATGTGGTTTGTGTGTCCTGAGGCTGGAATTTTTTTCCCCCTAGTATTTGAGTGGCATTGATTAATTTTAAATTTTGGTGGTATTCATTTCTTGGAAGGAAACATACTGCAGTATTTTCTCTGTGGTGGAATAAAGTTCAGAGGTTCCCAGGGTTGTAATGGCCAAAATTGATGTGTTTGCTTATCAGAGGAAAATGCCATGTGGAGCTACTGGTTCATGTCTGTGAAGAGCACAGGAATGTTTGCTCACACAGTGTAGAGAGTAGTGTACAGACTCACACTGTTTGATTGTGTGACATCCCACTTTACCAGTGGACATCTGCTAGTGGGTTTTGTGAAGTACAGGTGGAATCCTTAGCCATTTCAAAATACATTTTTGCATTCCAAGTACTGAGGCTGGTATTCCCATGCAAAAAATTTTAATTAATCTTCTAGTTTACTGATGCACAAAAGCTTTCCTAAATAACAAACAATACAGTAGCGTCCATGTAACATGATCCTCTCCTCACTGTGTTGACAAGGCCTCTGAAGCTTTAATATTTTAAATTTTTTTCCTTATTCTTTTTAAGATGAGTTTTCCAGTAGTGCTTTTGCTGACTTCCTTACTTTATTGCTTTCCAGTAAGTCAATATTAGCATACTTCTCTCCATTTATATTTAGCTTCTCTTTGTTCATAAGCCTCCCTTGAAGTACAGGCTGGAACTAGTTACGGATTAGCTTTAGAATAGGAATACTTTGCTTTTCTTGATTTAAATCCTTTAATTCTCCTGAAAGGTCCACAAAACCTATATCCCAGTCTGCAAATGATATTGTCTGCCTATAAACCTATTATCTGCCTGCCACCCTGGTGAGAAATGCATCTCTCTGAGGAGAGAAAAAAAAAGAATCAAATCAACACGTATTAATATGCAATTATGAGTAAAGGTTTAAAGACCACTCAAAACAGACTGAGGTTGAAAGACCTAAAGAGGGACATGACACTCTGAAAGTATCTAGAAAGCTTTTGGCAAAAAAGAAGTTGTTTCTACTGTTGTCTTCTATAAATTGAATTTGGGCTTAATGGGAGATTCAGATTAGATGTTGGCAAAGCTGCTTATTGAAAGGAACATATTTGTACAGTGATAACTTTGGTGTATCAGACTGACACAAAACAGCAGTCCTAGGGCCAGGGCATTGGTACAGGTGGATTTTTAAGATTCTTCTAACTCTTTTGTAACCTTCTTTAGTTCCTAAAGGTCATAATATGTTAACTATTATGAGATATTAATAAGTTTAGATTAAAACACTAACCTACAGTTACTTTGGAAAAACCATATGCTGTCTATATGTCAGTGTAGTAATTAAGTCTAAGGCTTTGGTTTGCTCATGGTTTCAGTGTTACTGTTTTTCTGTTAACCTTTCAAACTGTGCAGGATAGCTGGAAAGCTACAGGAGGAAGGTGTTTTGGGTCAAGATCCGTATTATTTATGCAAAACATCTGCTGTGCTGAGATGCTTTTTAAGTCAAACCGTTTCAGTGAAACTGTAGTGTCTCTTAGACGGTGTCTAAGCCCATGTTTCTGTACCGTATGATGCTTTTGCAAAGAGCTCCACTGTTTTTCCTTCTGCAAGTGAAGTTATCCAAGCCTCAAAGACATAAAGCAGTAAGTAGCCACAGTACCAATTTCTGTGTATAAGTTGAATAAAATGCAGCCTGTTGAATATGGAATAGGAGATAGGTTTTTTGGAGGTAAATCTGTGCAAGTTCTTTTTATATTTAATGCCTCTTGACTACCTCAAATGTTAATGATTGACTCCCTCCTATCTGTTGCAAGCCTTGGTTTAGGAAGGAAGGAAGAGACCCTCCAGAGACTTTCTCTCTGAATTTAGAAATTCCATTAACTGTCTCCTGTAATAAATAGTTTAAAATACAGCAAGTCATACCTGAATTAAAGCCACAGGAAGATATGAACAGGTTGAATGTTTACATTGACTTAAACGAAGAACTAAACATGCTTGAAGCAAAGGGAATGGTCTGGCAAATTCTGGGGCTGTGGAAGGGTTCCAGGTGGTTCAAATTGTCTCCAGATTTGGATGCAAACATATTGGCAAAAAAAAAAGTGTATTCTTGAATATGTAAGGAGGAAATGAGACATAAACTGTTATTAATGGTGATCTTATGTAGCTAAATATCAGGATATCATTGACGAACACTGCTGCAAAAGGATCCCTTTTCCTCCTAGACTTTCAGCAGACAAACTGAATGTTGCTTACTTCCCAAAAATATGTCACATATCGTTTGTGTCTTTGCTCATTGTCAAAAGAACCACATCAAAACAGCCTATTTGAAACCATTCAAGACTAGAGTGAGGATCTGAGATGCATTGTGAGAGAGAAAGGAGCTGAAAAGAGGAGCTGATGTGTGATTTTGCTAAAATTGATGTCAATTATCTACCTCTATCAATGTCTTTTCCTTACAGAATAGTTTCCTAAAACTTCTTTACTACTGATTGCATTGCAGACAGGTATTAGTTTAACTGGATTTTTTGCTTAAGGTGTCCTGTTATGCCATTTCCTTCACACATTTTTTTTTAATGATTCAGGTAAGACTTGTATGAAAATCTTACTTTTACTCCTATGTCCTCCTCTGCGCTTTGTTATCACACTCTGAGAATGTAAACAGGCTCTCCTTGAGGCATGTACTTACTGCATTAATCTGTGCTGACTGGCCTTTATAACAGATTAAATGTTCCTGGATGTCACTTCATCCTGATGCCAAAAGTGCTTCAAGCACTTGGAAGCCAGATAACCACAATTAGCCAACATCTGAATAAGTCGTCAGAACGGAGCTCGGGGGGAGGGTGTGGTGTGTCTGTGTCTAGGGAGGGGAGAGAGAGGCCGTTTAGTCCCTCTGGCAATCCCAAATACAGAAATAAGCAGTAAAAGCCTGAGTAAGGTTTGAAAAATATTTTTTTCAATATTTGTAGTATCAACTAAGCGGTAAAGACTACATTTCCTGTGCATTTTTAGTAAGGAAAACTGAGTCGCTANTTTCCTAAAACTTCTTTACTACTGGTTGCATTGCAGACAGGTAACTTGATGTTTTGCTTAAGGTTATGCCATTTCCTTCACACATTTTTTTTTAATGATTCAGGTAAGACTTGTATGAAAATCTTACTTTTACTCCTATGTCCTCCTCTGCGCTTTGTTATCACACTCTGAGAATGTAAACAGGCTCTCCTTGAGGCATGTACTTACTGCATTAATCTGTGCTGACTGGCCTTTATAACAGATTAAATGTTCCTGGATGTCACTTCATCCTGATGCCAAAAGTGCTTCAAGCACTTGGAAGCCAGATAACCACAATTAGCCAACATCTGAATAAGTCGTCAGAACGGAGCTCGGGGGGAGGGTGTGGTGTGTCTGTGTCTAGGGAGGGGAGAGAGAGGCCGTTTAGTCCCTCTGGCAATCCCAAATACAGAAATAAGCAGTAAAAGCCTGAGTAAGGTTTGAAAAACATTTTTTTCAGTATTTGTGGTATCAACTAAGCAGTAAAGACTACATTTCCTCTGCATTTTTAATAAGGAAGACTGAGTCGCTGTTTATGCCATATGCAGTTACTATCTGAAGTAGGTACAGGAGTGGTATTTTGGGAGTGGGTGTGGTGGGGATGTCTGTGTACCTCTTATACCTTAAGCTGCAGATCATAACTACTGACCTCAGGTATTCATTCACTTCCTACCTGTTAATAAATCTAACTGTCCAGTTATAAGATAAGGAGGCATGTACTGATATGCTTATGAAGGAGTTTTTACTAGGAGGAAGATTAAGGGAAAACTATTATGTCAGGGGAAAAAAGGATTCTCCTTATTTTTATCTGATAGGGAGGAGGAGGATGACGACTTGCAGAACACTAGAAGAGATAATATTTCTTCTTATCTTTGAAAAATATTCACAGTATCAGTGCAAAAGTATGGTACTGAGAACAGAAACCTTTAATCTTCAGGAAAAAGGAAGATGTTCAGTTCTATTCAATTAGGTATTTCTGGTAATAAGTCTGTACTGTTGCATCTAAGTTTGCAATTAGAGAATTGCTACAGTTACAGCAACTAGGTGTCTCCCTTTAAATTGTATTTGAGTGCTGGAATAATTTCTAATACAAATTTGGGGAAGAAACTCTCAGTTTTTAAAGGGAATATCTTTTCCATATGAGAAAACAGATGTGATTTAAAATCTTCCTCTGATAAAGAGAGAAAAGAGTTGGTGACTACCATAAATAAACAACTCTTTATGTCCCTTTCTTTCTAACCCCTGCTGCTGGAATTTAGTTAGTGAGCCTCCCATTGCTCAAGAAGATTTTCCTCTCCAGGAAACCATCTGCCTGTGTGCAGTGAGTTGCCTCAGCTGGGAATGCTGGTTTGGCAGGCACAGGTTCCTCAGCTTCCTTGGCATGCAGGGCCAGCCGAGGGAAGCTGCGTGGAGGTGATGGTCTCCTGCTTGCTTTAAGAGGCAGAGGTGTTTCCAGGGAGAGCATTACAGCTGAGTTTTTAAACAAATTTGTAAGAGTTTGGAATGCTTGTCCCGCTGTACCTCCCTGTCCTGGTACTGAGGATGTGTGGAACTGAAAAATACTCAGTTCTAAATACTCTGTGTTTGCTTTGCTTGTTGCAGGGCTGGTTTTAACTAGAGGCTCTGCATGACTTGATTTATAGGATGAAATAGATATTTTCATGTTGAATCTCACCTTTCCTAGTGAAATATGCCTTTTTCCCCTCCGGCTTCTGACTTCGCAACCGTGTTCCAGTATTTTTGTGTCACAGCAATATCTTTATCCAGCTTTTTTATTTGGAGATAGCAACATATTTTCTTCCAGATTCATCATTTCCTGGTCTTGACCTTGAATATGACTGTTTGACTTAATGAGATGTCTCTTTTTTTCTCAAGTTCAAAATTACACATCAAGGTAGAAGAGCTATGTATTGATACTGGGAACTGAATATATTATCAGTGAATTATGCTTATAGAAGTGTGTAAGTATAGATAGGGACTGAACTCTGCCTTTCCACACAAACAGCTCGTTAATGTGCAATCAGTCACCGCAGTTGCCTTGAACTTGCTGCTTAATGAACAGGTGGGGAAAAAGGATGGATTCTAATCTAGAACAGATCTGACATCAGGCAATTTCGCTGATTGCTAATCCATTTCATTTGGCAACTTAATTTATCTCACAGAATTTTCATCTTGGAACTTCTGAAGTAGAAATTACTTCAGAAGTGGCCTGTCTGAATATTATGAAGGTATTTGAGTCAGTCACTGAGCCTGATCTGGTATTGTGTATATACTTACTCTACCCCTTTTTATTTTACAGTGGCCAGTAATTCTTACTCTGGAGCTCATTTGTAATTATTCTTTAATAATTTTCTATGAAAATAAGTCCCTTAACTCAAATGTTCTTGATATTGAATATGGGAGAAACAAAATGTAAAATCTGCCCTTAAGTTGCTTATAGCATTTTGACATGGGATTTTTACATTTATTAGTATTGATTTTTTTTCTTTTTTTTTTTTTCAGTTGAGCTAAACATAAATGGTTGATTATACTGGGAACTTCTTAGTGAGTTTGCTATCCATTAGAATGTTTTGTAAACATACTTTACATGTTTTATCTCCAGTGTACAGGTAGAGAAATGGAAAACTTGTATTGAAATCTCTTGTATGGAGTCAGCTGGCATCTGCCTATGTAACTTACACTGTTGTAATTTCCTCTAGGAATAGAACCAATATTGAGAACAAATTGTTGTTAATTTGGTTTTCATCTTTACTGTGAGCAGACTGTGGTGTTAATCAAAGGTTTCTCAAGTTAATTTACAGTTGGTACTATTACACTTGTGTGTAAAACCCCAGACTAATTTATATATAGTCCTGACTTATTCATCAGGAAAGTCAATGTTAATAGTTGAGGGAATCGGTCAGCCTCAATTGTGACATCTGTGAGCAAGTTTATTACTGCTTTCTGTGGAAAATGCTTTAAGCCTGGCTGGTGAGCAGTAGATGTGGTTAAACTTGCCCTCTGCTTTTGGTCTAATTTCATTTCAATGCTGCTCTTCCCTGTAGTGTAATACTCATTTGGATGAAAAGTCTGTGTATAGTGACAGTGATCAGGAGAATGAAATGGAAGGCAAGTGCTGGCTGGAGGTGTGGTTTAATTTAGGTGGAGAACTGTAGCTGCTGCCTCAGTCAAACACCGTTTGCTGTAACCGTGTGACCAAGGCTTACGACTGAGGAGCTCACTCAGAATTGCACTGCAGAAAGGGTGGTTGCAATGCACTGTGAAAATATCTCAGGTATAATCAGTATAACTCAAAACTTAAGCATTAAAAAAAGAAAGGTTTGGCAGTGCTGCAGACACGTGCCAGGGAAGAACTTTGTTCCTTCTTCTGGGGTGCTTTGGGAAGGGGAAATGAATTGTGGTGAAATGTTTTCATTCCAGTATTCCACCAGTGTGCTCACAGCCATCTCATGTAGCTAATGGAGATGGCTTCTGGGTGGAAATGTGCCTCAGACATTATCCTGCCACATCGTGTGTGGTGCCAGTGAGCCAAGAGTCTTGGGAGGTGGAATGGAGGCTTAAACCTCGCATGCCTCAAGGAGAGCTTTGCACTCAACCTGCCATGTGGCCAGGCACTGCAAAGAGATAGGCACTGCATGCTAATGATAATCAAGTGATGATTTCAAGCAGTGGGATGTGAGTGTTCAGTGACTTACTGAGAAGCCATAAAAAAAAAACAGTAGAGAAGGAAATGTACTTTCCACTGGAACAATGCACTCAAAAGGCTCCTTAAGCTAACAGATTGTGGGCTGAAGCACCAGACACAGATGCTGAGGTTCTGAGCTATGCTTTTCAACTTTTCTATAGAAGCTCGAGTGGAATGAGATGAGTGTGCATGATCCTTAAGTATCTGATACCTATTTATCTAAAACAGTTTGCCCAGAGAAGTTGTGCATGCCCCATTCCTGGAAAGGTTCAAGGTCAGGTTGAAGGGAAGCTGAGCAACCTGGATTAGTGAAAGGTGCCCCTGCCCATGCCGAGGAGGATTTGAACTAGATGATCTTTGATGGTTCCTTCCAAAACAGGCCATTTTGTGATTCTAGGAAATACCTTGACACAAAGTTAATGGCCGACTCTCTCCTCTGACAGGATTCAGCACAGTCTATTTATCTTCTGAAAATCTAATATAAAATGGGCAAGGCAGATGTTTTAGTAGCCTAATCTAGCCTGGTGGTCTATGGTAGCTGGATTTATTTACAAGACTATTTTCAGTGTTGATGCCTTCAGGACAGTATCTGTTTTACCTAGACCAGTGTGTTCTCTTTATTTCATTATGCATCAGTTGTTGAACCCATTTATTATCTCTGAGCCCAATGTGATTATTGATCCTTCATGCCATGGTTACCCTGGATTTTTTTGGTGTGTGTTCTTTCTAGAGAAAACTAGCAGCATACAAGCAAAACACCTGCAAAGTTGGATTTGTTCAAGAGTCTGTGGCTTCCCTCAGTTGGGAAGTGTGAGGTGGTGTGGGATGCCGTGAATCCTTTCTGACAGCAGGTGGCAATAGTGTCCCTGTTATCGTAAAACCGCTTTTTGGCCTGCGTACCTTAATTTTCCAGGACATAAAATCGGTAATGACTTAAGCAGAGGAAACAAAATGCATGTATTCGAGGCATGCTTGTTGGATGGGTCATCGATACAGCTCGTGCTTATTAAATGTCCACTCCATTTCATTACGTGCGTTCAGTGTGTGTTTGAAATACAACAGGAGACAGGCGTGGTTTGGAAGAACTGTAAGCATCTGTTCCACTTCACAGAGGAAAATATTTTGGAGGGACCTTGCTATCAGCCTGTCTTATCATACATTTGACAGTGCAGCTGTCATCTTGAGTGCGCTGATGGAGCAGAGTGGTGTAAGAAACTACTCAAGGTCGTCTTGAACAATTATGCTTCGTTTCATAATATTAAATCCACTTTTAATCAGGACTTGTGGGGGATTATCTAAAGGATTGTGGGTTTTTTAAGCTGATAGTTGCAACAGTGTGTTCTCAGTCAAGATGGGCATGCTACATTGTGATTTTTTTCAAGCTTTTGCATTTTAAAAAACCCAAACCAGTCAAGTAATTTCCAAATGTTGGGGCACAAAAGAGAAGACTTCTTTGAGGCCTCCTCTCTCTACTTACAAAATATTGGCAGCAAGAGGTCAGGCTGGTGGTCTGAGATTATCCCTGTAGTGTTAATATTGCCCCCCCTGCCCTGTCCAGATGTATGTTTGCTCTTTCCTCCCTTTCTGTTTCTAACCATGAACACATTGGGTTGTTCTGGGTTTGCACAGATATTGCCTCAACACTATCTCAGTGACTGTAAGTAGTACAGTAAGGTCAGCATGGGAATTAGCATTTCTGTGTGTAACGTAATCTCGTTAAATATGTGCAGTTAAGTATTAAATAGGGAAGGTCTGCTTTGATTGGAGCAAGTAAGCTTTAGGTTTATCTTATCTAATTTGCTAAATGCAGAAAATGGGGTAAAAAAGAAGTAGTCACAACTGACGTTCAAAACTGCTGTTGTGCAGCTGGCTGACCTTGTCTCCCCTGCCTTCTCCTCGGGCAGGAGGAATTGCTTTTGCTTAATTCTCTTAGCTGCTGAGTCTTCTACCCTTTGCTAGAATTTTGGGTTTGCCTAGTGCTTTGCCATTTGCTGCAGGTCTTGGAAATGTCAGTCCCTTGAAATACAGTTTCCATTACTTGCTAAATAAATAATTAGGGACTGTGAAATGCAGTTTAGGTTTTGTTTTGACCTATGGCTGTTAGCAACTGATTTTCTGAGAAAAGAAAAACATTTCTGTTTGCAAAACCACAAGTTGCTTTCTTTAGGAATTCAGAATGCCTCGCACTTAAAAATCAGTATTAAGGGTACAGCTTGGCTTTAAAAATCTGGGCTCCAAACTCCTTTGTGTGACCTACTGTCACGGTCATAAAAATTAGTAATGGCAGCTAAATATACATCAAAGGTCGGTGGAAGCTTGCGAAAGCAATATTTGCTTGTTAATCCAAGCACAGTGGAAAGTGTGTTTGCATCGTGTGCAAGGAGTAGTCACTTGCGTGTTAACATACCGTTGTTCAGAGTTGTCTGGATGTGTTTGGGAATTGTTTTAATTACAATATTGAAGGTGCTGCAAGGCCCTGTGCTTTCCTCACAGCGGTGGGGTGATGAGCTGCTGCTGCTCCCAGGCTTCTTCCCTTCGCTCCGAGGTGACAGGAACATTCCGAGTTCGTTTTAGTGTGTGCTACCTGCACAAGGTGTTTGAATGGCCGGGAGGGGACATGGGTGGTCCTGTTCCCTCCGCCCTCGGGGTGCCCTGTCCCTGGCACCTTCCTCCTGGCAGTCTCATGGAGAAAAGATGACTTGGCTCTTGTAGGAGCAGTGTTGTAATGGCCCTTGTTCTCAGATGGTTTCGTCAGTGAAGCCTTGAAGCCTGGGGCTTTCATTGTCTATTGTGTCTGAGTGGTTGAAACCTGTGGGAAAAACACTGATTTGGAGAACTTTTTAGGATTATTGCTCCTTCTCTCTTTTATCACTTGCATGTCTGTGCCGCAGTAACTTTAATCTGGTGTGCAACATGAATCACTTAAATATGTCTCTGTAGCACCTTCATTTTATGCTTAAAAGCTGGTTTCTGTCGAGTAATAAATAGAAATAGTTAATATCTGGCATGCCGAGTTGTGGGCTGCCTCAAAAAGATGGTTCTGTCAGCTATATTTGATTTGTATTTAGAATGTTTTGCATTGCAAATCCGTGTTAGAAATGCTTTTTAAATTTAAAGTGTGAACCATATTGCTTTTTCAAGGGAACTGTACTCTTGTGTCATGTGAAATAACTTTTTATGTAAGAAAGAGGTGGTATTGCTTTCAACTCTATCAAACCAGGTTATAGAGGAATGTAAGTCTTCCCTGTGACTTGATATGCCAGATAATAGTAACTGGCAACCCATTCCCTTTACATTTCTAAGAATTTGTGGTGTACAGGCTATTTCAGAGGAACTCTCTTTTTTCGTCCTGTCAGTTTCAGTCCACTTTGAAGGGATTATGTTGAGCAGTGTGGTCCAGGTCACTTGACTAGTTCTGAATTTCTACAAATCTGAGTCATGATATCACTCTCTCTGAAATTAAAATAAAATTTTAGAATGATTTTCAGAATAGTCAGTCAGTGAAGAATGGTGCATTTTACCTGCAGAGTTCACCAAACCAGGGAAGCTGACAGAGAGAAAAAGCTGAGAGAATTTATTAATGACAACTTATTTCTAAAGGTCTGAAACAATTTTCATTTTAGGTTGTCCATTACCTTAAAGAATAAAATAACTAAATCAATCTTGGGGCAAGGGTAGACCAGGGCAAATATTTACTTCTTGGTTTTCTTTGATTCCTTGGATGAAGGCATCTTTGAGTGCTGGAGGCCAGACAATTTTTGCGATGTCCCAGCAGAATTTTGCCAACCAGCAGTTCTAGCCTTGGCCATGGTTCAACTAATTATAGCTCCCCCTGTCACTAGATAACAAACGCAGCATTTCAGGGAGCTGAGTGATCAGTATTAGGGCTGTTTCACCACAAAGAGTGATTTCTCTATCTTCCCCCTCCCTTCTCATATAAAAGAACCTGTTAGGAGGCCCAAACTTGGAGTTTTGGCAGGGCTTGCAGCCCAAAGGCTCTTTAGGTCAGGAGTTTACAGCTTCAGAGGCTGCAGCTCTAGTTCAGACTAGTCCCTACCACCAGTAGCAGATGAGATGAAAACAGAAGCTGTTTCTTAAATTTGAAGTGAATGCCCTGACAGACAGGCCAAAGGGGTGTTTTCAGGTGGGAGTACTTCTCTCTACAGCTCTTGTCAAAGACCCAGCAAAAGGTTTTGGGCTCTCTGCTTCTTTTTTAGTGCCCATGTCCCAGGGGCTGAGTTACATTTGGCTTCTCTTCTTCTGTCATGCTGGCATTGTCAGACTGAAACCAGCATTTGAGTCAGAAAGTATAACTTAGCAATATCTCTGCTGCCTTCCTCTCCTGTCCTGTCCTCTAGTGCTAGCACCTGGCAGAGCAGCTTGTGTTGACTGCAGCCTCCCTTTCTGCCCTTTCCACCCTTATCCTTGGGGAGAAGGATGGGAGAGGGGGAAGCATGCACTGTGTTTCCTCTGTCCTTAAAAAGGCTCCTGTGAGCCTTGTAACTACAAATTGGGGTCTCAAATCACGACCTCCCGCCTGTGCTTTCAGCAGCCAGGGAAGCTGTGCTGATGTATTTAAAATTGCTTCTTTGGGCCGCTGCTAATCATTCAGGAGAGCCAGGTTTTGTTCTTCTCGGCGGCCTCTTTTAGCGAGCCAAGGCTGTTGTGCTTTGCCTGAGGGTGAGAGTGAGATGGATGGCACTTTGGTGTCTCTGCTATAGACACCGTGCCTCAGGAGTCTCCCTGGAGCGCTGCTGGAGTCACTTCATATTTCATAATTCCTTGCTGACAATTAAGTCAATTTGCTGGTGCAGGCATGATGGAGCTAAGCTAGGACATGTTTCTTTTTTAGCCAAGATACGTAGTGAAAAGCTCACTCTTTTTCTATGATTAAATTGAAAACTGAAGTATATCGTTACCTCTCCCTGGCTTGGAACGTGAATCCAATTTATCAGTGGCACTGTCATCCTCTCTGGACTTCTTGCTCATGAGTTTAGTTTCCTTTTTTGTTAAATGAGAGGAAGACTCGAGGCCTCGATATTTGGTGCTGAAGGTGGTAAAGCATCACTCCTCAGTAAGAAAAGATGCAGCTGTGAGCTGGGGCCCCTGCAAATCCAGTGGGCTTGGACTTGTTTGTGGCAGTGAGGGAAGAGCATAGTTTCATGATCCAGGGCTTTAGGAAAAGGGCACAGGCACTTTGGATCTGTGCAAACTGAGTAGTCTCTCTCTTCCCCAGTGTGGTCTCCTGAATCAAGGGATTTTTCTTTTTTAATTCCTTGGCCAAATGCAACATTCCTCCTGCTAGAAATATTGCTTTGATTTTTAATTTTTTTTAAAAAAATGTTATTACCTCTGTTAAACAACATTATCTTACAAAGTCTTGCTAAATATATAATTTAGAAATTATAGTTGTTCTACCTTGGGTCTAATTTTCCTCCAGTCCTGGCATGAACACAGTGCTGCAAATGTGGACTTACTCTGGTGAGACAGAGAATAATTTAATGTCAGAAGTGGAATTTTGGGTGCTTTCTGGTTGTGGTGAAATCGGTTAATGAATTGACTTAACTTTTTTGCTTGGGGTTGTTATGCTGTTTAGACATGGGCTTTGTCTGGATGATGTTTATACACTTCAAGCATAGTATTTAGTTTTCAATATCTGTACTGCAGCATATAATATGTGTGTATATTTGCACTGTTTGTGTTTTGCTTTTTTAAAAAAAAAGAAAGCTGCAGTTTTAGGTGTTTCTTCCAGAGCAGCTAAGGAAATAGTCTGAACCATCAGCAGTCTGCGTGGCATTGTCCAAATACAGAAGATAAATCCTATGTAATTAGTGAGACTGAAGAGTTTTAAGTTACGATCCTGAATTTTGATCCCTTGTCAGTACATATAATGAATCTATGAATTAGGTGAGAAAGAAAATGTGCATATGAACTGGAAATAAAATCAGTTGCTGAACAGCCCTAGGCTTTTAATTCAATTTAGGTACAAACTGGTCCAGGTAACCGAGAGGGCTGGTTCTTAGCAATATTGAGGTAAATCTATTAATACAACTTCAGTGGTGCACAGGTGAAAGGATCATTTTTATGTTCCAGAAGTTTCTTTCAATTATATCTTCTTTAAATGCTTTTTTTCTGTAGAGTGTCATAATTGAATTGCCTGCCATGTAACATGCATGCTTGTGTGAAGATAGCTGATGGGAGAAGGGAATGGCAAGAAAGGTGTTTGAAGAGATTGTTTATGGATTGTTGTAACTGTTCTTTTACACCAGTGCAACTGGTGGCTCACTTTTTCTTTTTAACACCTTGTTATTTGTTAGATGTTATTTGTTAATGGATGTAGGATTTCTAGTCTCAACTTATGTCAAGTATTTCATCTTAAGGATGGGAAATCCACATCTGGTACTTCCAAAGCATCTTTCTTCCTCCTTTGTCCAAAATATTTCCTTTTCAGAGTGCACGGGTGACTCTTTTTGGTACCAACACATTATGCTTCTGAAGCTTAATACCTAGATCACATATAATAGCTTGCAAGTTTAATGAAAATGCTGATTTTAAATAAGGCACTTGTGTCACTCAAAAGATTTGAGTTTAAGTGTTGAATGTGGAAAAAGCTGCACGAGTTCTTAAATTTAGTGCAGGCGTAGTCACGTTCACTTGGGAAGGATTGTTCGTACATAATTTAAGAACATATAAAAGTCTTGAAAAATGATGTGTTAAAGGACTATTTCTCATTGAAGTTTTTTTTTCCCCCCGGTATTTAATAAAAAGGCACTAAGTTTTGTTCTCTTTAAAAGCTGCTCTCTAATCATGTAGTTCATTATTTCAGCTTCAAAGTGTAGTCTGTACAGAGAGGCAATGAGGTGTATCCACATCTAGAAATTAAGCAATAATCATGTAGTTTAGTGTTTCAACAGGCTTTGTTCATTAGTAGGTACAATGATCCATTGTAAGTACTTGCTGTAGTCATGATGTTCTTAACAGTCTGAAACTTAAACTCTCCAAAATGTTTTTTTTTAATATATATTCTTGACTGAAGTGGTGCTACCGTGGGTACCAAATGTGTCTTGTGTAATGGTAATTGTTCTGTAAAGTCATTGTGAGAAGAATGTCAGACATGGTGCGTTGGTGGAGTCTCTGTGCGCGTACGTACGTGGCTTTGGATTAACCTATAATTCACGCTTGCACTAAGAACAAGAACAACAGCTGTAGACATGGCAAAATGACTGGAAAAGCTTCTTTAAGCACTTTTGAACAAATTGAATCAAGAGAAGGAGAAACAAAGGCACGCTGGGTAGCACAGAGAAACACTGGGAAAAACAGGGGAAGGGGAGAATTAAAACTGAAGTGCCACAAGTGAGTGAGAGAAGGATGTTAGTACTGAAATGCAGGAGGGCACATGAGAAAAAAATTTAGTGGTTTGATGGGTTTGAATTATTGAGGCTTATCTTGTCACTGGGTCCATGGAGTCACTAAGTCAACACCTCCAGATTGTGAAGACTGGTCAATGAAACCATAGGATGTGAAAAAAGTACGCTTTTAATTTGAGAAGATGAAGGAATGATGGGCTAAAGGTGTGAGTGGGAAAGGGCCGCTTGACCAAGGTGTGAGTTGGGGCTGTAGTTATATGCCAATTTGGAAGCTTCTCAGCAATTGAAATGAGTAATACTTTACCCTGAATGAGAGGGGTCTGTCTGTGTGCTTGAACTCTTCCTCTAGGACCTGCCAAGCCAGGGCTGTTCTGAGCAAGTGCATGAAAATGTGGAAGTCAGCCGTGCTGAATTTCTTTTATAATTTCTTTCTAGATTTCTTTCACTTTTCCAACCTCAGTGAAGCAATTTGCATTGAGACTGTATATAAATAATTTTTCTTGATAGTGTTGTGCAAGGAAACTAAAATGCTTACAGGGGGTGGGGAGGGAGAGAAGTCCATGTTTTTAGTTATTTTTGGTATTGCAAATGGACTGTTTGTTGCAGTAGCTGAAGCACCTGTTGAAAAGCTGCTGATTTTCAGTTACATTTTACAGTGCAGACTGTATGTGTAGCCTGGAAACTGCAAGAATAAGCCATGGTGTGCAAAGACCCCTGGAATCTGGTGGTTTGTGAGGAGCAGTGTCCTGGTGCAGTCCTGCTGGAGCTGGGGTGCTGCTGTGGCATCTGCGCACAGGTCCCATGCTGTTGTCTGCTGCACATCAGTTCTCAGCCAGTAAGACAAAGTGCAAAGCCATAGCTCATCAATGATTAATTATCAATGTTTAAATCTGCCCCAAAGAAATGGCAAACTGCACGATGACCACAGTTGCCTTCACAGGGCAAGAGGGGAAAAAGGTTGGTGGTCCCAGACCAACGCTGGTCTATCTTTTGCCTCTTAACAAGCATCAAATGTTTTATAAATGGAGGCGGAGTTCAAATCACTGATCTTTAGCTTTTTGGGGGAGATCAGCGTTGAATTTATTTAGTTTTTACTGTGGAGACTTCGGGTCACTAGAGTGTGCTGCAGTCCCAGCCCTGGGCTGGCATGAGCTTGCCCCAGTGCTTTCCCTGCCACTGGGCGACCGGGAATTTTTCATCACGTTGCTTTGCTGTCGCCTGGGCAACTTAAGTGAATTTCCCTGCTGTTTTCTTTGTGTTGTACCCTGCTTCCCTGGCAGTGAATGACTTGGTGGCTCGTTAGCTTGGTACCTGTGTGCCCCGGGAGAGCATCTTGTTAAGCATTGTATTGTCCCTATGGCCGCCTTTATTTTGCTGACTGAGGAGCCCATGAGAGGTTGCTGCGCTGATGGCTTATAAAGAGTTGGTATCAACAGCGTTTAATTAAACTGTTTATTGATGCCGTGTAGTAATGTTTATGGAGTTCAGCTTTCAAGCTTTGTAGTGGTGAATGTGGGGAAGAAAATGCAGACCTCCTGCACAGGGCTGTGTATGGAAGAAGGCACATGGTTTATACAGAGTTTGGAAATTTATTAGTTTTCTTTACCAGAAAGTCTTAGTTTGGTCTTTTTAGAATAAATGTGGTCTGTTTTCTATGTTCTTGCAAGTTATTCTTTGACAGAGAGGCATAAATTGAAAGTAGTAATTTTTTTTGACGTTCAGTGCTTTTTTGCTTGCTCAGAGAAACTTTGTACAGTTGAATTCCTTTCATATTTTTGGTGAAGGCTGAGGCAGTCTGGATGTCTAGCTTGAGGACAAATCCAAAACTGTAGAAATGTAATTAAAAGGTTTTTTATTACTTCTGCTGTCCTGTCTTATTTTAATTAAGTTCATCCTCTGATGAAAATTGCGCTCTGAATTATAGTGGGAAATCCATAATGTCGTCTCTTCTTCTTGGATGAATATCACGGTTGACAATTCTCCTCTGCGGGCACAGTGAGTTTCTGTCGTGAGAAGAGAAGCTCAGCCGTGCAGGGAGCAGCTTTCACAGGGACAGGGCTAAAGTTGTGAGGCTTCATACAGAAGCAAAGGACAATCGCCTTCCATCTGAAGTATGAGATTAACCTGTGTTCCATGTAAATATGTGTTTTTCAAGTTGTTATTTTCCAAAACCAAAGCCTGTTAAGAAAAATCCCCATTATGTGTACTTTTCTGTACCTGTGTATTCTGCAACTTGTTACTTAAAACTCTGCTGGAAGGCAAATGGATGTAAATGCAGAGCCCACCTGAGCACCCTGATACACAGCAGGATTACCCACAGTTGTGAGCATCAGGCTCCTGTCAAAGCTCCCTCTTTGATTTCCCTCACAGCTCCGTGTGCCGTACCATGCTCCAGGATTCATCTCAGGACTCGTTCTGTGAAGCAGGCAGACCATCTTGTGCAATTCAACAGAGAACTCTGGGAAATACGAGTATGGATTAGGACAGTTAGGGAAAAATACTCTGCTGAAGGATCCTTTCCTGTTCTCTCTGATAACTTTGACTTTTATGCGAAAATAGGTTGTCCAGCTATTTTCTCTGTTGAGCATGTGGGTGAGGTGGCCAGATCAGAGCAGCTGAATCTTTAAGTGCTGTTAGTGTTTTATAGCAACGTGATAACTTTATTTAATCTGGAAATAGTTATGGCTGCTAATATGTCTGGAATTTGTGCCAGTCGGTCATTTTCTTGTCTAGAACGATACAAGCTAAACCTGACAAAAACCAAGCCCCAACCATACAAACAGGTCTAGCAGCTTCACTGTGCATACACTGCACAGAGCTGTTATGTCCAGTGTCTTTAATTGAATGTGATGAACATAGGTTTGGCATAGCAACTTCTGAAAAATAAAAATTCTCTTTACAGGCCAGTGAGAGATGGAGGCTTCTTGTTAATTTTGGTTTCACTAATATGAGAAATATTTTTTTAAATTATTTTTGAGCTGTACATTAAGGTTGTAAATTTCCTTGGAAAGCTAGCAAATGGAACATGCCTATGAAGAGATTAAAGTAATTATACTGCAGTGCTCCACTAGTAACAGAGAGCAGTCTGGGATAAAATTATTTGGAGAGATGCCAAAGCCAAGTTTGGTTCCGTTTTAAGCTAAAACTAATTAAAGTTGTCAGGTCTTACAGTGGTCAAAGGTTGCTTAGCTGCTACTTGAAATAAATGAATCTTTTCCTCAGTCAGTAACGCTAACAGCTACGTGTTTGCAGCTGTCCCATAACAAAAAAGCTCCAAGAACCTTCTAGTTCTGTGTGTATGTTTCCCTTTGTGCATGTCTATTTTAGCATGTCAGATAGTATATCCTGGCCACAGTATGGAGTTTTGAGTCTCTTTGTCTGTCTGCCTTCTCCTTTGTGATTTAATTTCACTTGTGAGGAGGAATTCTTACGGAAGAGACTTCCTCAGGAAGCTGCTTTAATTCTTTCTGATTCAGAAAAGCTGCTTTGTGTCTGTATATTCTGTATACTGAAAATAGCCATACAAGGCTCATGAGAACAAATATGGGTTCTTTAGAATGTAAAGTCTAATAGAATATTAGATTTCCTAAAACATTCCAGTACCCACAGGGAGCCTACTTTTTCAAGAGCATGTAGTGATGGGATAAGGTGGAATGGATTCAAACTGGAAGAGAGTAGGTTTAGATCAGATATTAGGAGAAAGTTCTTTGCTGTAAGGGTGCCCAGAGAAGTTGTGGATGCCCCACCCCTGGAAGTGTTCAAGGCCAGACTGGATGGGACTCTGAGCAACGTGGTCTAGTGGAAGGTGTCCCTACCCACAGCAAGGGGTTGGAAATATAAAATCATTAAGGTCCTTTCAAATGCAAACCATTCTATGATTCTATAACTCTGAATTTTTCAAATGTCTTGTGCCAGATACAAATCGATCTCAGATTCTGTTGAATGAGGAGTTGTTGATTGTGAAGATAGTAATGTTTCAAATAAACACTAACATCAAAATATTCATGTCAAATAAAAATATTCTCATGGCATTTTGAAGAAAGGAGAGTATGCTTCCGGTCAGTAGTAGGTTTTTGTAAGAAACTGTATGAAGAATAACACTATGTGTAACAAGGATACATTATCCATATGTTTCTAAAAATCAGAAATTAGTTAAAAGAATGGAGTTGGAAACTGTTGTTCTTTTGTTTTTGTGATGTGGTGTTAGGTGTATTACTCAAGGTTTGTTCTTGGCATGTTAAAATTGAATTTCTGCAATCTCGCATTTTGCAGTTTGTAGGTGGAAAGTTTGCAAATGTGTTTCGATATTTTACATACTCAGTTCTGGCTGCCTGACACAAATTTGGAAACTGCTTCACTTATGCACCTGTGCATATGTGCAAGCACACATGTGTTAAAAAATATAGCCAAGCAGGCCATTCCTTCATGATTTTCTTATGGATGAGTTGTAAAACTGAGGCACTGTTTGCCTTTTTTTTTATCATAGTAGGGCTCAGGAGTGATGCTGGGCCAGATTACTGAGTGGAAGTGGTGGTTTTGCCTATCCAGAAATAAATTTCTTTCCATTGCTCATTAGTCCAACTGTTTCCCCTCCAAAAACAACAACAACAAAATGTTGATAACTTTCAAAACTCATGTCAAGTTTTATTATTAAATTTAGTTAGATCTGTTTGTACATTGGGAGAAAAAAAGATCTGAGAAGACATGTAATAAAAAGGCTGATGCCAGTCTTATATACTACTATGACTAAATAAACTTTTATCTAAAATTTCACCAAGCTCTACTGTAGATTTACTATGAAATTTATGTCAGACTTGACCGGCTAAATTCCAACTGAGATAATGAATAATGTGGCCTTGCAATTTTTTTTTAAATTTTAATTTTATTTTTTATTTCTCCTGTTTTATTTTACTGGAACAGCTTTGAAGTGGTACTTCTAGGTATACCATGTATGTATATGTGTTTTACTAGTGATATCCTCTTTGTGTGAATAAAATTAGGAGAATTGAGGAGACGAGCTTGAAAGTATGAGTTGGGATTGGATGTCTTTTGACTTTCTAAGGTTTTGGGTGTCTCAACCCTGATATTTCATTAAAGGTATTGAGTTAAATTGTCCTAGAGTGTTAGTCTTAGGAGGTAAAAAAGCTTCGTGGATATTGTAGGCTGCAAAGAGGCACTTTTATAGCAGCTACGTTGCCAAGGTATTTTTCATACATGAAAATTGTAAACATATGAGATCAAACCGGTTGTGTAAGACTTGCTTTGAGTCTATTTCTATAGCGTCTGTGTGTAATTTCAGCAGCCATGTTTAAGTGCAATTATGAAATAGTACTGTTTCCTTTCCTGTGAATTTTTGGTGTTGTAGACTTTACCCTTACAGCAAATTCTTCTGTCTGTAGCTGTTCACAACAAGCTCTCAAGAGCAGCTACAAAGAGGAGGCTTATTTAACCCGACTGGAGTGGCAATCTGAAGCGCCGCTAACGAACCCTGTGGGATTGGGATAACTCGTACTTAGAGCAGGTGCTCTCTAAGCTGGGGTTTAGCAATTTGTTGCCTCAAACTGTGAGGAAGGGGACCTGTCTGACCAGAATGTCAGTTTAGGAAACTTCCATGGAGATGACTCGAGTAACTTGTAATGTTAAAAACTTAATGAACCCTTTCCATTAAAAAGGGAAAAACAGACTTATGCTAAGCGCTTTTAGAAGATCGAGGAAGTGCAATTGCTGGGCTTCATTTCTGGGTGAAAGAATCTTAAAACTATTAATTAACAACAAAAAAAAGGTATATAATAAGCATGTTAGACTGCTTGATGTCTTCAGGTATTACTCTGCTGAGAGCTACTCAGTCATGGCAGTTCCATCCATCCGTCTGTTGGATGAGGAAGGCACTGTTCAATCATATTATGCTGTTCTGTGTTCATGGATGCAGGGAACTTGGGCTCTACACTGAGCAGCAACCTCTAAATGCCAACTTTCTTGAGGCAAAGAGTATCTTAAGTTGTTTGCTGCTATTGCTGTAAATTCCCTTGATCAATTTCTTTACCTAACTCCTCTGTTTTGGCCATCTCACTCCCCATGGGAGTGAGATGCCTTTCAGAACACACGTAGCTTTTGTGTTAAACTTCTCTTCCCAACCTCTGAAACTTCTTACGGTAGAAGTGATAAGGCAGATTCATAGTCAACAGGTCATAAATGGACAGCAAAAGGACTGGACATAAATGTATGCTCTAACATCCTTAATGGATCAGTTGTGGATGCAGGGGGAATGCAAGGGGAAGGGACTGTACAATTGCCAGGCTGATATGTTCTCCCTGAACATCATCCCCTGTTGCTCCCATCAGGGAGAAAGTGCTGGTTAGACAGACTATTAGTCTTGTGTGGCAAGGCACTTTTTCTTCTTAAGTATCATGGAGCGGGTGTTTCCCAGTCTTATAAACCAAGCTGCTCAGGTTTCTCAGGCTCATTTCCACTAACTGCCCCTGTCAGCAGGAATAACTTTAAATTTTCATAAAGTATGGAGGAAATGCTTCTGCATTTATTTTTTCCATTAGCACTGATATCTGGAGCCATTTTTCCCTCGTAGGAGCAAGTGCTGTAAGCCAAGTCCACCTTCTCTAAATACTTTTTCTTTTGCCTTGTAATGAGTGGCAGTTCAATTATTTCGGCATCACGAAGCTATTTGGGATGCCATGGAGTGGCACATACGTTTATATATATGCACTTTAGTAGGTGAAGCTGACCAAGGTGGCAACATGAAGTGGTGCCCTGTATTCCTAGCAACAGGAGTAACCAAGTGGCTATAATTGAATGATTGGAATGTGATACCTGTTGGGATTTGCTGTTGGGTGCATTAATAAACAATAACCACTAAAATGGAGATGTGCAGCCACATACGCATATGTTTCTCACCACAGCATTTGAATCAAGTGCAGAATACATAGAGGAAAGTATTTTGTTGTTTCTGTGCACACAGAAGTCTGGAGTATTTTCTTGTGAAGTTCACAGTGGATTACCAGATTTTTTCGAATTTGCTTTCAAAACTACACCATGGCAAGCTGCACTTGTCGCTCGAGTTGCTAATGATACCTAGAAACCTTATGTTAATCACTAAAATCCACAAGCCCCTGAACAAGCAAACAAATCAAAGAAGTCATGGATTAGCTTGTTACGCTGTCCTGGATGACTTGTTTTTCAGTATGCTTATGGGGATTGCTTTCTGCTGCCCAGTGGTTATTTAATCCTGTTTTAACACAGAAATTTGGTGGAAAAAGCTACTAAATCTCCGTTTCTAAAACAGGTCTTTATTGTTTATCGTGGAACAATTAAAATGAATGTGACTATCTGTTTATGAAGGCACTAAAGCTTGTAATACCTTTCTTGTTTGCTTTGGTTTATTTAAAGTTTTTTTGAGGGCTACCCGTGCCAGGTAGGAAATAAAGGACTTTTGAAGCAGGAACTGCATGGTTTTGTAATTTTTTTGTTTGCATTTTAGGATTAAACTGTGATTATAAAGGACACAGGTCTTCAAACAGTGCCAGAACAGTAACTGTAGTGTTTCAGTTACATGTCTTGTTTAATCAGTAAAATTCATGAACTTTCACTACTTGTACATCAGAAGATAATTTGAGTGATACTATGTACACATCTGTAGTGGTTTTTATCAGAGTCCTTTGCTCTAAGTATTGAGTATTTCTGATATTCTGTATTTCACAGAGAAATACAGTGGAATTTTTTGGCCTACTACTGGTAAAGAGTAAATATGCTCTTCATGTTTCATGCCAGTGCTTGAACAAATAAGTATCTACTGCTTTACCATGAAAGGCCTCCAGAGCTTCCAGGTTGGAGCTGGTGAGAGAGGTCACGTTCATATCTGAGAAGAGATCGATCGGACCTGCCAGCTCTGCTATAATTTGGTTATTACCCATTGCCTGATCAATACCATGCAAACAGAAAACCCCAAGTCCAGGCAGGAGTGAAACTCTCGCTTTTCCTGGTCAGCCGTAACTGAAGGGGCTGCTGCCTGTCTCAGACAGAAAAGCTTTTGCTTTCATCTGTGGTCTGCAGTGGAAGGACAAAAGGAGAGGCTTTCAAAAGCAGTAATGAGAATCAGGAGCCAAAATCCCATTGACTTTTAATGAAGGTTAGGGGCAGACGCTTTTGTTGTGCATCAGAAACTTCCTCTTTCTCAATTGTCCGAGTTGCTGATGGTGGGTGAGATCTGCCTGTGCCACCTTTTGGACTCATACAGGAACAAAAGTTACCTTGAGTTATATTTGCTGTGTGGCCCGAGCTAAACACAGATCCCTTTTACTTGTTTCCATGAGGAACGGTCAGTAATCACACCCCCACCTTTGTCCTTCTCTGTGTGCTGCAGAGCCTCTTGAGAGATAAAAGCACTGAGAACTTACTGCTTGGTTACTCTGTGCTGCAGCATTGGGTATCTTCAGAAAACAGAGTGAAGATTTTCCCAAAGTTAAGTTGTTCTGTTTTGTGAGAGAAACTTTGTCTGGTGACCTGCAAAAGATGCTGCAAAGGTCTCTATCAAGCAGTGTTGGAAGTGCCTTCCATGTACCTACATGTGGCTGTGCTTACAGGAAAGTGAGTTTAATGATTAAAATACTTCACTGCCTGAAAAAGTCACCTCCCTAATTTTTCTTTGATAATACGTGAAGCTGCTGCAAAAACATAGACATTTTACAGTAGTGCCAGTCACAACCTTGGAAAAAATGCTGGTAGGATACTTTTTTTTGGTTTTAAATTTTTAAAAGACATTTAGATCTTCCTCTCCAGGTATGCTTTTCCCATGCTGACAGGAAGCTGCTCCCGTGAGGGGGATTGGTTGGCACACACACACTTGCAAAGTGCTGCGCAGAGTGCCCACGCAGCTTTCCGACTGTGGCTCTGGAACTCACAGAACAGGGTCACAGCCTCCCTGAGTGAAGCAGTGGGGAGGGAGCAGGGTTGTTTTGGGAAGTATATGGGAAACGCAGAGACTTATTTCTTTGAGACCTGAAGTATTCCTGGATACAGCATGGAATTAAACCTCGGTTTTAGTCTTGTTTGTGCTCTCCTAATTGCCAGCTGGTTCCCCTCTCTCTGCATCTGTGAATGCATTGTGTCTTGTGTGCCATAATCTCTGGGAATTTAGGACTTGATTTGTAGTTATTTTTGATAGAATTCTTGATTCCTCCTTTTGGGCTTTAAGATCTTTATATTTTGTGTGCTTATTGTAAGCATAGCATTTGGTTTTTAAACATGAAACTAGTTTAACTATGGGGAATCTGCAGCAAGTCCCTCTATCTTTCTGCCTTGTGTTAGGAGTTGAGAAGGATCTGTATGCAACCCTCACTTCTTTTGAAAAAGGTCTTTGGATGCATTATGGATGAAGCTAGAGACAAAGTGCTTTTTAAAAAGTTTATCTTGCATAGTCACGCTATATATGAATGTACAATCTGTACTTCTTACAGTGACTAGCCTGGTGTCCACCTTTTTTACTTGTGCCTTTCCTCCACAGTTCAATCACCTTCCTTATTATTCATATATGAAATGGTGAATGATTGCTTTATGAAACTTCACCAATACAGCGTTGGGAAGTATTGAAAGCAACGTATTTGTCACCATTTGTCTTGAGCTGTGTTTCACAAATACCTGCTCTTGCCTGGACTGGTACTTGCCAAAGCTGCTCTTCCATATGGGCTGTCTGTAGGAAACCAGTGTTCTTGCAAATTCATGGGCTTACTTCCATGGGTGTTGTACATGGATTTTACTTTACCATTCCATATCAGAAAACTCAATATCACAAGAACTAACATATTTTCAATAACATTTTGAAGCAATCTACATCAGTGCTTGTTTTTCTTGAAGGTTAGAATATGTT
The DNA here is from genome assembly GCA_013397845.1 of Melanocharis versteri. Classification (NCBI taxonomy): domain Eukaryota; kingdom Metazoa; phylum Chordata; class Aves; order Passeriformes; family Melanocharitidae; genus Melanocharis; species Melanocharis versteri. The sequence goes on along the minus strand of VZTG01005656.1, from coordinate 576,548 downwards.
TTTATAACCTGAACAGTTACTACTGGAACTCTTAAGCTGAGGTCTCTGATTTTGGCTATTAATATTACACCCTTCAGCTGTTCTGTCTGCATGTTTATAGTTATGTAACTTTATTTTTGGTTTAGTCTTTTCATTATATAAGCTTTTGTCATTTTTAAGAACGGATTATGAAAGCACAAGTCTGAAGAAACTAGTCTTGGGTGCTTCAGGAAAGAACTGAACATAAGGGCAGAAGTATGGCAATATCTTTATTACTGGGTTAAGAAAGAAAAATAATTGGAAGGGAAAAAACAGGAAATGGTTTCAACCACCTGAGCAATGTTTTTTTGGCTATTGCCAGTAGTGTCTTTGTGCTGGACAGTAACCTCCTGCATTACCTTTAACTATGTTTTATGTTTGCCCAAAACCTAAACTGTTTTCTGAGTGTTTTAATAACTGAGAATGTGACAGAACATTATTAAAAAGTACAGATCTTGGAAGCCTGCAAAATAATTAAAATACATAAACCACCAGTAAGAAGCACATAGCAAACAAGTGGTTGAATTAAACCAATACCTCTTTAAATATGTAACCTTAGCAGCTAATGTACTGACATGGAGGCTGTGCTACAATTCCTACCAGCATTGCTTTAATGATGGTAAGAGCTGAAATACAGTTTTAGAGACTACATTTAAAGAAAAAAAAGCTTGGTGGGTTTTAGGTCTGATCTCATCCTTCCTCCCCCATTCACATGGATTTTGTTCCTCAGACTGGTGTTCTGCAAACTCTTATGTGGGCTTAAGGATGGAGTCGGTACCTCTCGCTTTTTGGTCTTTAAAAAATTAAAATGAAAGTAGGTTTGCCCTGTGAGTTTCAGTAAATATGATCAAGGCTCAAATCATGTTTGTTGCTTTGCAAAGGGAAGAAGTGTTATTTAGGAAGCTTTGAAGTGAGTGTAGCTGAGAAAGTGGTTCTTGCAGGTTTTTGATGGATTTTGATTTAACATCATTTGCATCATTGGCTTTCTGTTAACTGGTGAAATTTCGACTCAGAGGACTGGCAGAGTGAGCTCTAAGGAGAGTTTAGACTGAGGCTTTTCTGCCTTTATGTCTATCTGGTTAAAGTACCTGCATTCTGATGTGTTTGTAAATGGAACGTTGTCTGGTTTTGCCATGAGAAGCCATGAGATTAATTTAGTTTCATCTGCTAGCAAGTGTTATTTTAGGGCTTATTTTGGTTTTGGGCTTTGCACAGCAGCATTGCCAGCTCAGAGATGTCCTTCATATTTCTGTTTTTGCTAAGATCAGGCGATATCTGATGGATGAGTCTCTTGCTATGACAGCACATACGGGATCACAACTGCTCCCTGCCTCTCTGGCAATGGACATGCACACAGAACTGGGATGTTCATACCTGCAGTAGGAGAAACAAGATAGAATAAACATTTGAGAGGTATTAGAGCCATTAGCTGTATATACATAGTTATGGTAATAAGGACACCTGAGAAAATGCAAGCCTAATCTAATTTTTTAAGAGACGTATTTTGATGGAGCATTATTTCTTTCTTACCTCTGCAGCATAACTTACCCCATAGGAAAACAAGTTTGCTCAGTGTACCCCCTGCCTCCTCAAGTCCCCTGTCTTTCCAGCCTTGCAGACTTCTTTGGGTATCTGTGTCAGGCTGCAATGTTTTTTTTGATCGATCCTGTGCCAATCTTCAGGACAGATGTCACACTCATTTTTATGTATCTAGCTTTCATCATGAGTGGAAAGAAGAGCAAGAGTAAAGGAGAAGATTGTATCTATCCTGGTATTAATTCATTTGTGTGCTTTAACTTTCTCATCTTTCTTTTTTTCTTTCAGTCACTTCACAAAAAAAATAAAAATCTAAGGTACTACTGCAGGTTTTCATGAAGTCCCTAATAACCTTTCTTTTGGTGGTGGTAGCTTTAGCTCAGCAGAATTCCTTGGAATGATTCCTTGGTGTTGTTGAATGTCATAATTAATGGGATTTCTCTGGAAATACGACAGGTAGCCAGGGCTCTGGAAGCAGAAATCCTTTGTAGGGAAGAAGTTAATGAGACAGACAAGGAGAAATGTAGTTGCAAAAGCATCCACTGAAGTTCTTCAAAATTTTCCTTGTGCTAGGGCAGCTTTCTGCTTCCCTTCCACTGCAGGCTGCTGCACTAAAACGAAGGAAAAATATGATTTAAACCCCAGCTTCCCTTGTCTTTCTACCTTTTTCTAGGAAAGCAGGGGGCTGGATTTGGTTACTTATTCTGGAGAGGGACTGCCCAAAATTTGTTTTCTGTCTAATCAATGCAGTTTAGTGAAACTAGAGGTATTTTGGTGGAATGATAATATTGAAGACTTTCTGTTTTCTTAAAAGTTTCATGTGACTTAAATAGGAATTTATATTTCCGAATGAGAACAAGATTTGTGAGTATATGTGCTTGGGCTTCTCTTAGTCATATCTTTTCAAATTCAGCCTTCTCGGTGATTTTGGAAGAAAACAACAGAAATGTCTGAATAATTTAAAGCCATCTTTAAAGCAATATGTTACAACAACTTACTTTTCAAAATTTCTGTGGCAAGGCAAGATCATTCTCTTAGAACTGTAATGCAGGAGTTTAGTAGGGTATCAAGATGTATCTACGGTCTATGGTAACAGAAATATAGCACTGGGTGTTGTGTTAGTTATGGCTCTATTAAAAGTTACAGAAATATTTCCTGTTCTTTCTGGTGGAAATTATTTTTCCTTGTCTCACAACAGGAATGCTCAACTAGTCATTGAAATATCATTGCCAGATATTTTGAATACATTGTTTTCCTTGAGAAGGAAAAATTATCGACAAATTCAAGCGTGTATTCAGTTATGCCATATGTACAAATAAGAAATTGGAATATTCATAAATAATTTCCCTTGGATTGTAATGAAGTTGACAGGCAAGAAAACAAGCGACATGCATTTTTATTCATTCAACTCATTATTGAGTTGAAGAATTATTGAAAATTTACTTCTTGAATCTTATCTCTATATCAGACTCTTCTTAATTGCTTTTAATTCCCTGTAACTTTTTTTTTATCCCAACCCTTTTTAAGCATTGTGCATGATAAGAATCCAGACATGTGGGATTTGAGTTATGCCGAATCTGTTCTTCTGGTGTTCTCTGTGCTTTTGGCCATATGGGCATCTTTGTTTTTCTTTTGTGAGCCTCCTTAAAAGCCTTATAGCTTACAGTTAACAGGAACACTTGCTTTTTCCTTAATTTTTATTTTTTCCATTTTTACAAAGATATTAAAATCCAGGCTAGGGGAGCAAAAAAAAGTGTTATTCGTGTGAAGCATGGATGTTGTTACTGGCACCTGGGTTAGGGCAGCCTCTGGTGTCAATCCAGGATGGGGGATGAAGAGATTGGGAGCAGTCCTGCCAAGAAGAACTTGGGGGTGCTAGTGGAGGAGAGGCTGGACATGATCCGAAGAGGAGGCCACCAAGCTGATTAGAGATGGAGCTCCTCTCCTGTGAGGAAAGGCTGAGAGAATTGGGGTCGTTCTGCCTGGAAAAGAGAAGGCTTTGAGGTGGTGTAATTGCAGCCTTGCAGTGCCTGAAGGGAGCCTAGGAGAATGATGGAGGGAGACTATTTACAAGGGTGTGACGTGACAAGGGGCAAGGGATCCAAACTGTCAGAGGGCAGGTTTAGATTACATATCAGGAGGAAGTTCTTCCCTGTGAGGGTGCTGAGGCCCTGGCACAGGTTGCCCAGAGAAGCTGTGGATGCCCCATCCCTGGCACTGTTCAAGGACTGGTTGGATGGGGCTTGGAGCAACCTGGTCTAGGAGAAGGTGTCCCTGCCCATGGCAGGGGGTTGGAATGATCCCTTCCAACCCAAGTCATTCTATGGTTCTATGATTTTATCCTAATGCACTAAGAAAAGTATCTGTTGGCATTTCAAACATAAATACTTGGATATTGCAGCATTTTATTGAGCTTGTTTGATAGCTCTATACAGACCAGGTTTTTTGTCATTCATATATTTAGAGCTTTTTTCTTGGTCTCTTTTCATTGCTGCACAAATGATAAGTTTTTAAACAGCCAACATTGTTTTGGAATGTAAATACAAAGGATAAAATTTCTCTAAGACTGAATTTAGGTTTGAGATTGCAGTGTAATGAAGAGAGATGGGAGTAGAGGTAGAGCTAGGTCTTTTTTAATGACATTAATTTTTCTTGTAGCTGCTCTGTGCTTAAACATTTTAGCTTGATTAAAATGAAGCTAAAGGCGCTCCTTTATTCTCCTTGAAATTTCCTACTGGGCTCCTGGAAAGCTTTTGTTAACTAAGGTTTGCTTAGCTGATAACAGCAAAACTGTGGCTTTCAGGTGTGTGTCAGCAAGCTGGAAGCTGGGACTCACGCCTGGTGGGCTGCATCAGTAGTGAGCCTCGGGGTGAGGTTCCCCGTTGCCTTGGCAGTGACAAATTTCCCTCTGTCAGGTTCTATTTACCTCTTTGTTTCTTAGCTGTTTCATACAAGTAACCAAAATCTTTAGAAATACCTGTGTTTTGAATTCCAAGTGTTGGGAAATCATTATGGTATTTATATTCCTAAAATATGCAGTTGTCTGGGTGACGCCTGCAGAGGTGTCCCCTGGGTGAGAGGAGGAGGGTGAAGGTGTTCTGTGGGGGTAACAAAGGCAGAGTGCACATCCACTCGTTTCTGAGGAGCGTGCCTGCAAGGAGAAATTGTGGTTTGGAAATTGGAATAAATTCGAGAGAGCAAAAATTGCCGTTGGATGATAGGGAAGACTTTGGAGCTTTCTCCTGTGGAAAACAGTCACAGCAGCTGAACTCTCTAATGTGAAAGCAAATGCAACACGCTGCCTGCACCAGCTCCAAGATGAGGGATGGCCTGGCTTTGCACAGCTTGTGCCTCTAAAGCAGCCAGGAAGCCTGAGAGCATTTGCATTTTCTGCCTTGAATACAAGTTTTTTCAACACACATTTATAATTTTGAAATGTGTAATAGTAATGGAGTCAAAACTGCTTCACGGAATGAAATCTGCAAGGAAGTGCTGCGAAGGAAGGCAATTCAAGTGCAAGACTTAGATTTATTCATCAAATAACCTGTTGCAGAATTGAGCTCTCTCTGGGTTCAGCAGATGAGATGCTCACGAGCCAGGTCCTCATAAAGCTTAACAGCAGGAGAAGTTCTGTGCATCGTAAACAGGAGCAGTGCCCCTTTTCAGGGAACTTGCCAGGCTTCTCGTGAGTCACCAGGTTCTTAAATGACTCTTGAAACAGGGTAATGCTGAAGGAATTAATGGGATAGGTTTATAATCAACTGATAGTTTAATTAATGTAGCATCTTAAGTACTTGTCTCCAATTTAATTTTTTCCAGATGTTAAGTTCTAATGAAAGTCTCTTCAGAGACTCATGAGGAAGGTAACATCTGGGGAGAGCATTTAGGGCAAGCTTGCATGGAAGTCAAACAATATTCCCTTAGATGTTACCTTACATGTCAGCACAAGGCAATCCTGAGATTTGGAGAGGTTTTATGTGTTTTTACATTTATATGCATACACACACACATACTCTTTCAGATTGGTCAGCTTGGCCTAAATACAGCTAACCTCTCTCCCATGTTCCACTTTTCAATCCTTGTGTTGACTGTGTTCAGAGGGAAGATTGAGATAAAGACTGCTTTTCAATGTCCTAGCAAGCTTTTGCTTTTATACTACACTATAGAAATTGTAGGACAAGTTATCTGCATTTTCTATCCATATGCAAATATTAAAAAAAATCAGTATTATTAAAAAACCATTATTATCAGTCTTGGATGATCTAGTTGCTGTTTCTTTGTGTGCCCAAGCGATTTTATTTCCAAATGTTTCATGTTTTAGGAGAATCCTATTAGGACTTTGAATTGGTAGTGCCCAAACCCAAAGAATAGTAGGAAATGCTTTCCTGAAGTCCTGTCCCAATGGCACAAGCAAAGCACTTGGAGATATGTTTAAAGGGTTAATAAAAAAAAAGAATCCCTGAAAGCTTTACGTTAAAACACATGTTTGTCCATATGTTTTAGATAGGCTATCTATATTTTTGTAGAAAACTGATATTAAATGGAAATTCAAGCCTTGGCAGCTTTCTTAACAAAAGACACTTGTGGTCGGAGCTCTGAGGTCCCAGGACAGTTCCATTACTGTAATTCCACAGCGTGAGCTTTAAACGTATCTGGAGATTTTAATGGATCACATGGGAAGTAAATCTCTTTGTACCTGCCTTAAGCCATATGTTACTGGTACAAGACGTTGAGCTGCCTATCTCCTTCACTTGGACGCAGCTGTGCGCTTCCATAAGGGCTGGGTTTTGAACTGTAAAGGGAAGTTTCAGATTCCATTCTTCTCCCCTGTTACAGGAAATCTCATGCTTTCTAATTTCAATTCTGTAATTGTATAGATTTTTCCAGAAGATGTAGGTTTTTGATACATTTTTAAATCTAATGAAGCTTTAAAAAATGCTTTATGACTTTTAATGTAGTCCTTTCATTCTGCCATTCTTGTATTCATTTCCTGTTGTTGATCAAGTTTCTTTGTTCTTGCTATTTAAATAGCATGCCCAAAACCTATTTGCACCCAATTGATATTGCTGAATATTTGTGCAAAGCAAAATTAAACATTAGATTTAAATAATGGACTTGTTTTTCTTACTCCTTGTTTATTATTTTCTAATATAACTGTAATCAGTGAATATTGTAAACAATTCATATAACTGGGAGACAAATAAAGCAGGATTGAAATTTTATGCCTGATAGGACAGACAAACTGTTAATGTCTAAGTTGCAATTTATTTGTAATAAACTAACAATTCCCATTTGCAACTCTAACCACTTTTCTGAAGGCTGCTTGTTTTATTTGTTTTTCAGAAGTCATATTAGTTACTTCACAGTTCTTTTGGGGGCACTTTAGATCACTGGTTGAGCTCCCCACTCTGGAAATCTGAGACTGATGTTCTCCCTCAATAACCAGGACCTTCTTTGCTGCAGTTTCTGGAAAAAAATATTTATGGCCATCATTCAGTAAATCATCTAAAGCAAAGGGAGTCTTCTTCCATCCAAAATATCTTGGTAGTAATTGTAAACCCAGGCTTTCTCTCTTACATGTAACTGGCATGGGACTTAAGGCAGTTACTTACCACTCTTTGTATGCTCATTTTTTTTCACTGTCAGAGGAGGAGAATATTTAAAAATGGAAAATGTAGGTGAGGGGGAGGTGCTTAGAAATCTGCTCCTCACAGAGCTGCAGTAGTAGGCAGCTCCTTTCTCAGAAGTGTATTTTAAATAGCAGAGAGGAGGAACGTCTGTAGAAAAAATTTAAGTAGTAGGGGAGTAGTGAGATGACAGCAGAAAGTAAATTTTTACTACTTTTTCTCTTTGTAGGGAGTAGCTGGTTTTGGGAAGATGTAAGTGAATGAGAGGGAAAAGCCTCCACAGACAATGTTGGGGTGGTGGTGGGTGTATGATGAGGTGAAATGGCTAAGGGGCAAATTAGTAGAACTGAGGGGGGCAGATAAAGTGTTGTTGGTGTGGAGATTTTGAGAAGAAAAGAAGTTGATGATGTTTACTTGACTCTTCAGGATAGGTTTATTCCAGGCAAAGATATAAAAGCCCATTTTTAGTATGACTTCTGTTTCAGGGAATAATGACTAGAAGCTTAAATTTCTGTGGAAATCTTAATTTCTTTTAGCATTAAGCAATATGAAGCTTATCCTTTCAAAAAGAAAATTGATGCAGTTATTGCTCGTTTCAGCAAGGTGGAAATTATGTATGTAGTATTGTCAATAAAGTTTATACAAGATTCTCTGTATGCATTGTCTTAGGTTTAATGAGCTGGACTAATTACACCATGCCATAACTAACCAAGTAACAACCAAATTGATTTTTTTCTTCTCCAAGATGCTCTGGGCTTGTAGTTCTCAGATTTAATATACCCGTGGAATTGCATAATGTTGCAGTTCAGCGAGTCATCAGGGAGTATTTGGATTGTTAGTAGCAGCACGAGAACGTGTAGCTTCTTGTCCACTTTGTCCACACTTAACAAGCCTGCCCTTGAGAATCACAGAATGATTTGGGTTGAAAGGGACCCTAAAGATCATTTAGTTCTCACCCCCCATCCACGGGCAGGGATTGTCTCTGACTTTTGAGGAAAACCTTGTTATCTTAAACAGAGAGTAGCTGAGTTTCAGTTGTCTGTGTGCGGGAAAGAAACCTTTCTCAATTTCACATTTTCGTTTTCTCTTTTATTTAAGTAAGTCAAAGGCATGATGTTTTTGTTACAATGTATATCTGCCAGGGTTTTTTTTCCATTTGTGGGTGAATTTGCCTCCCTTTCCACTATAAGGTTTGGCCCTCTGCTTCTTCCATAGGCAGTGGAGCAAGAGCGCATCTCTGAAGGCAATCCAGAAAGAGGTGCCCCACAACTGAGGTAGATTCTTTTGGAGTAACTGATATCTCTCCCTTCCCTGTTGACAGAGATGGGAAGTATTTAACCCGAGAAAAATGTCTGATTTAGACCTTTGTCTTGGTCATAACACATTACAAGTAGCATCTTTCAGTTCTTTGCTTGCAATAGCTGTCTGTTTCAGTCTGCTGCTACCAGTTAGTTGGACTGGATTTTAGTGGATGTTTCTACCTGTTTATGTCAAGTTAAGTAGCTTCTTGTTCAGGAATATGGGCAGCTTTTGAACTGAGACACCTTAGCAAGGTGCTTCCCAAGATGTTCTCCAAGTAGCCAGGTGGTGTTCCCAGGTAAGCCAGGTAGACTTGACTTCCATAAGCAGATATGGAAGGGTCAGAGTAGGGCTCAGCCACATAAACTGACCTAAGTCTTTTTTATTTTGTAGCTTGGGTTAGGCTTAATGATTTTGTCATATTTTCTGTTACCTTTCTTTAAGCAGGAAGTAAAAAAATACAAATGCGCTGTAAAATAACATCCATCTTTATTTCCTTTTAAATAAAAGAATTAATGGAGCAGCTAATTCTATTTAAAATATCATATTTAAAATATTATGCAGGAGGAAGAGCCAGCAAATTAGTGAATTTAGAATCATAACTTGACTAGCAGTGTGTTCCTTTCAAATATTGACCAATTAATGCCTGAATTGTAAAACAAAGCAAAAATAGCTTCCTTTGTCATATTTTCTGTGAAGTGTTTTAGGTTTAAATGTTTCAACTCACTGTATTACTTCTTGAATGAGGTAAAACTGCTAAGCTATAGGGAAAGTTGGCCGTTGTACTTGTCTTTTTAATAGCTGAAGAAAGTTTGCTTTTACCAACAGTGTAATTTGTCCGGGATTTTTCCCCGCCACTTTCTTGAAGAGTCAGCAGCATATAAATGACAGATACTCTTCAAATAGGTACCTGGTATTTCACATAATTAGAACTAGTGCTGCTGTTGCCATAATGTTACAAAAATGCCTCCAATGCATCTGTTTTCCTGGGACTGAATTCCAGATGTTAATTTACAGTCTGCCATCTGCTTGGTTTTGGTGGCTGTGTCAAGTTGCAGGTCAAAATTACAACTTGTTTGCTGTCAGGAGAATGGCAGCGTTCGCAGCACTCAAATCTTACAGGGAATGCTTGGCTGTAATTGCAGCCTAATGTGTGTTTGCCTTACCTTGCCAGAGGGAACGCACACATAGCTTGGATCTGCTGGAATTGTACGTGGCCCTTCTCGTGTGCTCCGTGGTTTCTGGGGTGCAGAATTGCCAGGCTGTGCAGCTCCACGTTTGATGCTTCCTGAGCCTGTGGAGTGGGTGTGGCAGTGCCGGGAAGCAGACGGTGACCTTCTCATCTTGCACAAGTGTTGAAACTCCTCCTTTGCACAGCCATCAAAAGCCGTTTGTAATTTCGATTCTACAATGGTAGTTAATGTTGTAATCTCAATCTTATGACTGTAGTAAATGTTGGGTTTATTGCTAGGTGAAAATACTTTCAGCTATTAACTATGGAATTATAAACTACATCTCTGTGACAGCAAAAACTAAATTCCAGTCTCTAACTTTGAACCCTGGCTGAACAATGTGTGCTAACAAGTTAGTATGATTATTTTTTTCCTAAGAATCCGTGTTTGAATTAATGTGGAATTCGTGACATGCAGCCTTACTTGGAAATTTATTATAGTTCCAATCATTATCTAACACTTCAAAAGATAACTACACTTAATATCTTTTCAGACTTATGTCGATAGTTGGTTTTTTTCCACCAGAATTTGTCTTTTTTGTTGGTTTGGTTTTATTTTTTTTTCATGATCAGATGAAAAGGTAGTGAAGAAAAGGGGTGATTGATGCTTCTGTGCTGTTGCTTTTGCCCTGGGGACACTGTAGGAGTTCATTTTGCTCCAAAAGTGATAAATCATAGAATCATGGAATGGTTTGGGTTTTGAGGGACCCTAAAGACCATCTCGTTGCAATCCCATGCCATGGACAAGGACACTTTCCACTAGACCAGGTGCTCAGAGCCCCATCCTGATGCCTGGCCTGGCGTCAGGTTCAGCAGACACACATGAGCAAAGCAGTACATATGCACAAGTAATGGGAGTAGTCAAAACTCCTTTAATTTAGCTTATGGGCAAGTCTTCCCTGTGATTTGTCATCCTTGCATTCCGAGAGTTCCTGTTATTGAAGTTCCTTGAAGCTGTAAAGCAGCAGCTGAGGATGCTCAGTGCTGACAGGAGGGTACCTGGGCAGTCTGCTGGGATTCTTACTTGGTATTGAGAACTGTGCTATACACTTCTTAGGAAGTAACTGACTTTCGCAAGATTTGCATTTCAGTGAATTTTATTTCTGGAATGTAATGTCATGCATTGAATTTTAAAAGTTTTGGCTTATAAACACCACATAGAGGTAGTTAAAGTTACTTTATTTTTTCATTTAGCTTCCAGTAACTTGAATTTATGACACATCTGTTATCAGGCATATCCCTTTCTTTTTTCCTGGTCAGAAATACGTTCTGATATTTTAACTTATCTTCCCTCTTAAATGAAAGTTTCTATCGAGTCACTCTTTTGCAATGGACTGTTTCACTCAGAAACCCTCTGTACTAATCATTTCTGGTGGGTGCTTTTAACACATCTTTTTGCCATTGACTTAACTTAGCTCATGTATATTGGTGCTCTGAATGGCTGTGTAAAAATCCTTTCCATTAAAATGCTTCATGCTTAGTGCTGCCATGCAAATGAAATAATTCAAGACAGTTTTTTGCATGTAAATTTTTAAAAGGGATAAAAGCAGTAGAGCGTTAATGCGAGTCTCTAACGTGTTTAGAGAATGAAAGATCGGGTTGCAATGACTTCTTGAAAGGCAACAAAAAACTTGTATCTTTGCTTTTATAACTTAAAACTTGGGTGAGTAAATGTTCAGAGCAGGGAAGCACTCACAGCAGTTTAATTAATGTTTACATATTTTTTTTCTTTATAAGAAACTAAAACACTTTTTGATGCAGTTAAAGTGGAAATATTTTTTCTGGAAAGGTTACAACATAGAGAAAATAGGACCTTGTTTTTCTTCTACAGATTTATTTCCATCCTTCACCTTCAGCTGGCACCAATTGAGTTTGCTTGCTCTGCATGTAGTGGTTTACCCAGATGTATATGTGATGGTAATTGACAGGCCTGACTTGATTGCTATTTCCAGTTTATTAAGAGCTAAAATCCATCTGTAAGTCTCAAATACAGTGGTTAGGATTAAATTGCAGCTGCCAGTTATAAGAAAGGAAAAAAAATTGTCTCTAAGTTTTTACTTACCTCTGTTAAACAAATGTGTGGGCTTGCAAACTCAAATAAGATGAATAAATTTTCCTTGTAACTTAAATTTTCCTGCAGTATTGCAAAAGAACTGAAGTTTTTGGTGTGGTTTTTATTTTTCTCTCCTACCAATGTGTTCACTGTATATTGCATTAAGTGTAAGCTACACTTGTTTAAAGAACTGAAAACCTCCAAATCCTGGAACTGGAAGTGATTATCCAAAGGAATGAGAAGCTTCAGGGAGGACTTTTCTCCTGCCAAATTACCTTTTTTCTGAACACAGCTCTTCAGTGCTGGATGGCTGCAGTCTTTTGCTTGTTCAGGGGTTTGGGGTGGGGATGGTGGTGGTGAGAAGTTGAGGATGATGGAGAAGGTGGATGGGCATCCTTGTCTCTGCTTCCCCTTGCTTTAATTGTTGAATTTTTCGTGCCAGCGGTGTATGTGCATTGACAGGCCTGACATTGTAACCATTGTAACCATTGTAACCCTTCCCATACCTTGTCATGGCCAAATTTTTGGTCTTGTAATAAAATCTGATAAAGAAGGCTTGTGCAGTCTTTAAATAATTAATCCACAATTAGGCATTTTTTCTTACTATTCCAAGTACATTTGAATAGCGTTTTTCCCTGCTCCTTCTCCCTAACCTACTTTTGCTTGTTTGCAGCTGCTGCCAAACACAGTGTAACAAAGCAAAAGACAAAACTCAGGCACAAGAAGTCAGATCTTGAGCATTATTGTTGGAAGCACTTGGCTGCGTGTGTGTACCTATCACCAGTTTACATGGGATTTGGTATTGGATGTGAAATAGGAATTTGTTAACCTCTTAGTTTGCATTTTGGTGCTTTGAATGACATTTTACTTAGTTGTGGTAATTTTCACAGGTTGAACTCCAGTTTGTTAGCGTGTTTTGTTTCTTAGATGTAATGAAACCAAGTTCTTTTATTATGTATCTTGTTATGCTGTAAAAGTTAGTAAAGGATTTCCCTGGCTTCGCACATGCAGAAGCTGAAGTCAGGAGCTGCTGGGCCCTGTCAGTGGTGATTGTAGCACTTACAAAATGTCCAGGTATGGTGTATTCTTTGGTAAAACCCTCCTTTTTTGCACATTCTTATGCCCTTAAGGGCGCTGGTACCAATCAGGGAATCATGGTATTAAGTTCCCTTTGCTGAGGTTTTTTCAGGTAGAATTCCCATGAGGAAGGAAGAGGAACATCTCGGATATCTGATGTTTAAACTTTGTCTAAGGAATACTAGTGCGTGTTTTTATTTCTTTAAAGGAAATGAAAAGGGGGAGTGAAGAAAAAGTATTGGTAACTGGATCATATTTGTTACGGAAATGTTTGGTTTGTACATTAATAGAAATAGAAAAGTAGTCATTGTTTGTGCATAAAAGCAGCTGGTACAGCTTGGTGCCAAAGAGAACTTCCAGCAAATCCTATGGAACAAAAACAGTGGGGGAGAGAAAGGGTGATTCATAGCAGCGAAGAAGTTACAATACCAAGAAAAAGGAAAGGCAACTCCTCCAAAATTGGTTGAGGCAGGGATGTTCCACGGGATGCAGTGAGATACCTTAATGGTGTTCAGCTCCTACTGGGAACTCCGAGGGAATCCATTCTATGCCCATGTGCAGGTGGGTGCAGTATTGGTCTCTGAAGGGATAAGACTGTGTAGCAGTAAAAATTCCTTGCCCAAACTGCTTGAGCTTTATGGACACAATGCCTAACGCTTATTACAGGTACCTGTGACTTGCTGTTCTCTGTGAAGAAACGTTGCTTTGACTCAAAGTTTCTTAAGAGTTTTTACAGACAGGTACAAGGAAGGTTGAAGGTAGTGGGTGTTTTTCTGGAGGTGGGCGGGGAAGGTACTGCAGTTGGAATTGAATTTTGTCAAAACCTCTGAAGACTCAGCAAGGTATTCATAAGATTTGACAGAATAATCCCACATAGGGTAGGTGCTGGCAAAGCCCTGAAGTGCCACATTGCGGGAATGTGACAAAACGTGGCAGATTTCTAATGGTGTATAAAAATAGAGCCTGAGAGGCAGCGTGTGCTGGTGTCTGCATCAGTGAATTTCTTCTCCCTTAATAACGATGCCCTGAAGGCACCATTCAGCTAAGCTTCAAAATGGTTGTGATCATTAAAAGCAACAAGCTGCTTCAAAAGTATATTGGAATTTAGGATACTTGATTTCAAAACAAGAACAGAAATTACAAGGCTGGAGCAAACAAGCTGGGGCGTGCGGTATCAGGTTGTAACTCTTCTGCCTTACGAAACCAGCCATGATTCAGCTGTTGAACTGCAGCCTAACATAGAGCATCAGTCAATAATGAGTGCTTTGGAAATAATGGAATTATTGCCTTGCTAAAATTGAAAAATACGTGAGGGAAAGTTGGTTTCTGAAAGAAATGGATTCAGAAAAAAAATTTTGAATGCATTGTTCAATAGGGGATGTTACACTTATAATACAAGTGCTTAAATAGTTTGAAAGTTTAGCATGAAATAGTTATATAAAATAGATGAGTAGAGTAAAATCATACTCTTAGAGGAAAAGTAAATCTACAAGACACAAATGACAGCTTATGGAATGTTTATCTCAGAATTAATTATTCATATATATGCATGTGTATATAAAAAGATATGTACCCCAGCAGTGATAATAGCCAGAAATTACAGGCTGGGTATGAGTCTCAGTTAATAGTTTGATTTTTATCGCTTCTGCAATATAAATTTCTAAATTTAGTGTTTAAACAGTAAGTCACTGGAATGTACATTTTCACACAAAGTGCACAAGGACTGATTAAAACAGCAACTTGCACAGAATTGTTTATATGATGTCAGTATTCATGTTTAAGGTAGCACATAAATCTGTAATTGCTGTTTTCTTGTTAATTACTATTACTACAAGGGTTTGGATTGTTAGAAGAGGAGTAGCTGTTTCTACCACGTGTAGCTTGAGTTGCATGTCTATCAATAACAATAGCTGTGTATCAGCATTTCTTACAAATGTGACAATATGTTTTAAAATAAATGAGAATAATTTCCTCTAATAGAAATGTGAAACATTTCTTAGACTTCATAATGAGAGACGGTGCAAGTTTGTTTTAGAGTTTATTAATTGGGTAAATGGTTGGGGATCAGACCTGCTGCCTGTGCTGCCTGTAGGGTACCAGGGTCAGCAGCAGCTCATTGCCCCTGTGAGAGCATGCACTGACAATCTCAAATGAGGCATTTTGATAACACTTACACAGTGTTGTCAAATGCAGTAGCTAATTTGTGCTGTGGTGTCTGTTACTACTCTAAATTAATACATTTTCTGAAGTCAGTTTCTTACCTTCAAGTGGTGCATAGTAGTCACGTGTGATGTTGCTCCTGCAGCACTGCTTTTGCATCTTTAGGGGTAGTATTTCCTGTGTAGTACTACCAGAAGTTGAACAGAAATCAGTTATCTTATGAGCTTAAACATTATTTTTATAAAAACCATCCTAGAAATCTGTGATATTTTAACTTTCTCAGCAATTTTATCTGAATTACTGTTATATGTCTTACACCTTCCTGCATAGTAGCACCTGGAGTTTATTCTCGTTTTATGTGTTCTGGACTCTTAAACATGACAGGGATGCTTTTGTGTATGCTTTTAGTTTTCAAATGTTTCAGGTCTTGTATATATAAAATCAGCTTGTTCTATAAGCATTTAAAGCTGGCCAGTCAACAGTCTGTGGTATGCAAGAGAGTGGTAAAACCCAGGTGTAATGGGTGATGTAAAATGCTTCTTTTCTGAGAGGAAGGAAGGAGAAGAAATTGTAGAGATTATTTGGGGTTTTTCCTTTTGCTTCTACAGTCACTAAGCTTGGATTGAACTTTAGGTAGCCAGACTTGAAATGGATTCATTCTCATGATTATTACATGAAAACTTACATACATACTCTATATGAAAACTTAGTCAAAATTTTGTAAAATCTGGATCTTGATTAGTTGACAAAACTTTTAGTAATGATCTTGGCTAAATTGTTTGAACCTTGTTCTGCTGTTCACTTGAGGGAGAGATCCCTCAAGCATGAAGAATAGTATTTTTTTCCAGTTTCATTGTGTCACAAAACACGAGGAAACAAGAGAGTATTTTGTGCTTTATATAGCACAAGAGGGTCACCAGATTTTTTTTTTTTTTACTGCCTGCTTTTCATCCCCTTCAATGGGCACTGGGCACTGACCAAGAGTAATAAACCAAATATTTATCTTCAGTATAAACTCAGTACCATGTCCATGCATTGCTGCAAGAGTGAAAACAATTCTCTTATTCTTCGTGGTTTAAAAGGCCCATAAATTTTTCTCTGCAGTGTCTGTGCAGGTGTGCATTGATGTAAATATGTTCTTATACTCAGATGTCAGAGTGCATCTTTCCCTCTGTGTCGTCAAATGCCACCTTTACATGTTTCCTTCTTTTTTTTTGTTTGTGTTTTTGAAATTTTTATTTTTTTATTTTCCCACCTGGCTGCTGACTGGGACAGAGGTCTCTGTGTCCTGACGGATTCCCACTTTGTAAGACTGGCAAGGTGTTAACCAGGTTTCAGTAATCCACACCAACTCAATGATTTGTTGCCAAACATACAACTTAAATACAATACAAACATACAATACCTTTAATCTCTGCCTCTGAAGTTAGCAAGCTGAAAGTTAATGCAGGAAGGAATGATCATGAAAGTCCCTTTCCCTAGGAAAAAAGATTACATTGGCAACAGTTTTGCCTGTGGTATAATACTTTCCTATCAATCAGAAGGGCAGTCATTTGTTATTGTTTCATAAAGTATTATAGCTCACTCCGGCACGGATGTTATTTACTGCCTTGAATTGAGTTCATGGATCACTGTACTATTCAAATATTCTTTCTCTGCTCTTTTTGACCCCAGTTGCAGCTGAACTTCTGAATGCGAAGGCTCACTGCGGTTCAGACTCATATTGATTTCTGCTGCTCTTGTGAGGTGTATCTGCTTCCAAACTGAGTAAAATAAAGAAGGTTGTTTCTTAGGCCTGACTAATCTCTTAATACAACCAGTCTCAAGGCCGTGATGAAAACCAGCTGGTTTTGTCTCCTGAGGTGCCTTGGCCAATATCTTCCCTTTCTTACCTTAGAGAAACTTTGGAGTATGAGGCTCAAAGTCTGCCAGTAGCTTGAGTTCTAGAAAATGCAAAAATAATATTAATGGATTTCATACCGTACTTCTTAAAAGCAAAATGATGTTATTGCTAACTGTTGTTAATTCTGTATTTGAGAAAACGTAGCTGCTGCTTGTGCAAGTGATTTCTGGAAGAAAAATCAGCATAGTTGCAAATGTGAAACAAAATGAGTATTATTAAAAATCTGCTGAATACTTGATTGTGTATGTGTGTTTTGCAGGAATATGAGATTTAAAAAAATCTTACTGCTGTGAGGTTCGTGATCTGTCCTGAGATTTTCCAGGCTCTTTCATTCATACATTTTGTCATTCATCAGAATTTCTCATTTCTCTCAAATGTTCTGTAATTCCTAAAGGAATAGGGGGTACTGCCCTGGGTCATATTCCTGTTCATGCGTGAGAATTTTCATTTCCCTGCAAATGTTTGTCATTTGTTTATCAGATGTTTTCTGTTTTCATTTAGGAAAATTTCTGATACTTACTACAGCGGATTGTTTTCTCTGATACCATGAAATTGAATGGAATCTTCTCAGATGCTTCTGAGAAAAATCTCTGGGTTTTTTCAATAACTGTGGCAATTTTTATATCTCAAGACCCTGTATCCCTCAGTCTTACTTGGCTTTCGCGGTCACGCCAACATGTTTCTCGAGGTAGTTAAGGAATGATTTCTTTCTTTTTTACTTCAGAGTTACTTTTATTGTTCTGAGGGAACAAGGAGAAGAAACAAAGTGGAGGAGAATTGATAGCATTACACAAACCCCTGAATATAAAACAGATGCAGTGTGTTCATGTGTTAGGGGAACTTGTGCCTTTATGAATTAACTGCTTTACCTAACTGCTGAAGCTGACTTATTACCTGTAAGAAGTACTGACTAAGACTATAAAAATCCAAGGTTTTGTGTCTGTAATGCTGTGAAGTAGGTGGTTATGAATATGATTGGTGGTTATGAATAAGCTTATGAATTTACCTCTGTTTCCCCTTCTGGGGCATTCAAAGATGACATGTCTAATTTCTCTGGGTAGCTTTGTTAGGTATCTGAGGGAGCCAATCACTTCATTTGTTGGCTGTGTGTGACGTATATAATACCTAGTTTATAGAAATGGGCTTGTCAGTTTAGCAGAAATGGATCCAAGATCCTCAATTTTATTCCTTCCCATCTGTTAACCTGGCTTCTTTGTTCACCAGGCTACATCTAGGAAATACAAATGCAAGAAGCCAGAAAGCTGGTAGGGATCTAAGTCTGCAGCGAATCAAAGTAATCTAATTCTACTGCTGCTCAGGGAATTCAAGCTTAAATCCTGGTATTCCTGATTGATCAGTGCAAGAGCATCCAGCTGGCGGCCAGTCACCAGTGGTGTTCCTCAGGGGTCTGTGCTGGGACCTGCTCTGTTTAATATTTTTATTGATGACATAGATGANTAACCTGGCTTCTTTGTTCACCAGGCTACATCTAGGAAATACAAATGCAAGAAGCCAGAAAGCTGGTAGGGATCTAAGTCTGCATCGAATCAAAGTAATCTAATTCTACTGCTGCTCAGGGAATTCAAGCTTAAATCCTGGTATTCCTGATTGATCAGTGCAAGAGCATTGATCCAGAAGCCTCGAGTGCAGCAGCAGGAAGGCGAGGCCGT
Source organism: Melanocharis versteri (assembly GCA_013397845.1). Classification (NCBI taxonomy): domain Eukaryota; kingdom Metazoa; phylum Chordata; class Aves; order Passeriformes; family Melanocharitidae; genus Melanocharis; species Melanocharis versteri. Next base: position 557,974 of record VZTG01005656.1, on the reverse strand, counting down.
TCGTCCCTCGAGCCAGCACCTCTCTGGACATATGGTGGGACATATGGCTCTGGCAGGGCTGCGTGCCTGGGCTGGCGATAGGTGCCGAGCTCTGGATGGGCAAGGTGGGATGCAAACTGCACCTCTGATGGCTTTGTCTTTCCCTGCACCATCCCAGGGAGGGCTTCTTACCTTGAATTCAGCAGTTGCTCTGTTGTTTGGCAAGTGAGGAGAAACGATTGCACAAAGGTGGCTGAGACCATCTCTGACCTGATGCCGCAGGCTGCCTCTGCTGCCAGGAAGCTCACAGGGTCCTCTGCCCACTGGGTGAAAAACTATTTTAACTGTTTTAAATGGACTTTGTCCTAGTTTTAAATACCTTTCAGTTTCATGTGGCTTTTTTCAGCCTCTCAACAGAGGGTGCTGCTTTGTAAACCTGGATTTCAGCTCACCTCTACCTTTCCCTTTCTGGTCTGGGGAGTCCCAGCCTTCCCAGTCTCCTGCTAATGTGAATGCACAAATATATATTTTCAGCTGTGTAGTTTTTAAATTGTAGCTTGCTGTGTAAGGCACAGTACTTGAGCAGCATTTACAGTGAGGGTTTGCTGGGAGATAAGCAGGAGTCAGACCAGACCTTTTCACCTAAGAGAATAAATGTCCTCGTAGAGCTGTACTTTAGGGATTTGTAAAGAATTAAAAAATGCTTTTAATGAAAGTTCTCAAGAGATTTCAGATGATGAAATAACATAATGTAAGAGTGAGGCTAAGCCACTGTGTGTTTGTGTTTCTCGAGTTATTCTCAAAAAAGTCTTCTGTGGCACTAGAGTTCTTGAAAAAGAAGAAACCAAACCCTGAAATTAAGGGAAATGGTAGGGTTTGACGTTAAACCATCTGGCGTCTCTTTTATTTTCGTCAGCAACTTTGCCACACAAGCATTGCATTCCTCAGATATCGGACATTGGGTAACTATGTGCACATGAAAAGCTAGGAAGCTTTTATGGACATTTTCCCACCATCTGCTGAAGGCAAACAACCTGTGCAAGTGTGTCTCTCATTCACACCAATTGCCCAGCTGGGGTTGAAGTGATTAGTTCTGTTTCAGTGTGAAGCATTCCTGCCTTTTGGATGGGTTTGCATCCATCTCACAACTAGGTTTTTTGGGGAGGTGCATGGTTTTGTCCTTGTTATGTAAGATGACTCCAATTTTTTTTTTTTTTTTTTTGGTGTTAATTTTATGTCCTTTATATCCCAATGCCCAGATGGCTTGTGGCTATCTCTGGGTAGGCTGCGTGAGGAGAGCTGGCTGGCCACTGGGTTTCAGCTGTTCTGAGTGAGGCTTGTCTGTCACCCAAGTCACATCTTCTTAACTTCCAGCAGGGTTTTGGAGCCGTGACTCTGGTCTTAGGAGTTACCATTGTAGCACAGTAATTTTTACAAAAATGTTTTATCTATGCGGATTAACAAGCATAGTTCTGAATTTTGTATCCAACCCTTGTTTTTGTGCTCTTTTTCTATCTTAAACCATCTTCTATTTGTCTCTACTTCCACTCTGGTCTTGCTGTGTGCTTATTTCCCCTTCACGGTCTTTTTCTCAGTCAGTGACTTCTTCAATTTTCCTGCCTTCCAAGTTGTTGTAATCAAACTTTCATCACTGTTTCCTTATAATCTGGCGATTTATATTTCACATTCTTCAACTTTCCCAGAATATGTGTTTGCTAAACCTCTTTCCATGGCCTGTGCACCTTTCACTGTTCACCAGTCTTGGATGCACTTACATCCTCTCATGTATATCGATACTGCTTTCGATTTTCTAGTTCTAAATACTCTTGTTTTGCTCTGGTTCCCTGCTGCTCCACTCCACTTCCCTCCAATCTTACTCAGGACCTATGTTAGGAGTTCACATAGAAAGCCAATCTTTCTCCAATTTCTTCCCAAGAAGAGCAGAAGAGGAAGAGCAGAAACTGAATCCAGCCTGTCCAGGAACCTCTGCATCTGTGGACTTTTTAAGAAGGTGTCACTTGTGCCCCAAATAGAGAACCTTGCCCTGTACCTCACTTAGTCTTCAGCTAAAGCTTTTTCCAGACATGCTTGGCATAGGAAAATGTGATACACTTTTCCACAAAGACTTATTTTACATAATGGGATATGAAGATAGGGTCTAGATGATTTGCATAAAAGTAGAACAAAAACTTGAAGAGAAGAAGCCTACTACTTTTTTTTAATCCCTTGTTCTAAGATAGGCTAGAAATTACTCACAGACACAGATAAAATTTATGTATTCATCACTGAGTAATGAAGTTTTAAAGTTGTTTTTCTCACTTTCTTACTTTCCTTTCGGTGTTCCATCATAAATTTTCATTCATGAAAATCAGCCACTCATTTCTGGAGACAGTGGCATGAGGGACAGGCAAGGTAGTGCAAGGCAGAAACTATATTAACATTACTTTATTTTTCTGAAAAACCTATTAAAGGGAAGTTGCGATACATCTAGAACTTACCATTAATGTCCAATTTTTGTTGTTCGTGGATTTTTTTCTTGTTTTGTTTTTTAAACAAGCTGAGGGCATGGTGGTTTTTAGAAGTAGGTTTTAGGGTCCTGCTGCCAGGCAGAGCTTGAAGGTGGGTCTGCAATTACGCCAAGGAGTGTCAGAAGACTTTGAAACAGGAGGAAAAAACAGGCAGGTTTTATTATACTATAAACTAGAATAATTGACTGTTCAGACAGAAGTCAAATGATATGGGAAGGTGTAAAAGAAATTAAGAGGTTCACATAGAAGTCGTTCCTTGATTGTTATGTCCTGGTGAGTGGATTCATTCTCCCAGCCTTGATTTCAATTGTCCACTGACCCTCGTGGCAAGTCCTTACTGTGAGATATGGTTTCCCTTGTTCAGTGTTCTAGTTTTTGATACGGATGTGAGAAGGGTTTTCCAGGCCTGTCTAGGATTGGCTGCAGAGGGATCTGAGCAGTGAACATGCAGTAATAAATTTCCCTAGAGTGCTTTCAGCCTCCTCTGATGGGTAGCTCAGAGGCTGCTTGAATACAGGGGCTTAACCTATAGGGTCTCAAGTGTACATCCTTGACCTTTGCAGTCAAAGCTCTCTAGTGCTGTGTGCTGGAAACAGTCAGGGAACTTCAGCATATCCCTGTTTTATCTCCTCCCCAGGTCACAGTGATGGACACCATGGTCTTATGCTGTGGGGGTTTCACCAGCAGTACTTCTTTGGCCTTGAAACTGGCCACATGCTCTGTATTTCAGTCTCCAGCCCATCTCTTTAGCCACTTTGTTATCCTGAGAAAAGAGCAAATGCTAGTAGTCGTATCTAACTGTATTCCTTTAGGGGTTGGTTTATTTTCTTCTGAGAAATCTTTCTTGGTCAGCTCTTAAGCTTTTGAAAGGTGGTTTGTTTTTGGTGTGCAGTTAACATGGCTTGATAGGGAAACACAGCCATGTTAAAGGACTGAACACTGAGAAGGCTTAATATTGAGATGGGAAGAAATGAGAATGGAAACTATTTCTTGTCTTCCTTGACTCAGCTTTCTATTTCAGCAGTAAACTGGGAAAACGAAGTAGGGCGACAGCACTAGAAAATATGAAAACTAATTGATGAAATTATAATTATTTTTGTAAATAACTCTTTCAAATTACAGTTCCAAATGGGAAAGGCATCTGGTGTCACAGCAGCAATGAAAGTGACGTAAATCTAATAGGCAATTACAAAACTTGTCTGAGACTTGATCCCTCCTCTGTCAAATTCAAGCTCCTGCATGTATTTGCATAGGAGTATTTTATTCTTATTAAAATAATTGTGTGTTTAGCCATTTTCTTTTTGGTGAAGTGGCAGCCTTAAAAGCAGCTTTGCAATTACAGATCAGTAGTGACTGTGTTCAGAAAAAATAACCTATTTTGTTGCATTTACTGGAGCTACAATACTGTAATGTGTCTTTTTGTCCAAAGCAGTCTGAGAAGTGCTTCATCATAGAATTGGTGAATTCAAAGGATAACTGTAGTGCTGACTAAAGAGTTCATTAAATTAACATAATTTTAAACTCTGTCAAAAGGGTTTTAGTGTATATTTGAATCTTAAAATGCTAGGAAAAATAAATGTATATTTCTGATTAAATTTCTATTTTTTTTTAATTCAGAGGGAATAACTGTGGTTTTTATACAGCAAATACATAATATTATTTATAAATACAAATACAGCCTTTCCTATTCTGAAATGGTCTCATTGACTTTGGCACTTTAACTGCATGTTTTAAACTTCTGTGTACCTGGACAAAAGAGTTTAAGTTTTCAAGTGAAATTATACATTTTGAAAGAACAACAGATAGCAGCTTAGTTTTCCTTTAAAAGAAATAATTGCAACAAATCCCCAGTCTATAGGCAGTTTTTGCTCTCTGATTTGTATTTGGGAATGGGGAGAAAAAAAGCACAGTGACATATTCAGTATATCAATGTCTGATTACAAGATGCAGGTGCATTGACACAGAACAAGAGGTCATCTGTGTTTCTAGCCAGTTTCTGCCACTCTTCTCTCAATTAAATATGCTAACATGGCAAAAAAACTTTGTGTCACTGACACATGCTTTAAAATCTTCATCTGGAGGCTTGTTCTTGTTTCATTAATTTTCCCTTAGGTAGCAGTGCCTAATTATGAGCTGCATTAAAGCTTATATAAAAGACGAAAAATCAGATGCAGATAAAATCAAATTTTCTTTTCATTTTATAGGCTTTCTGGGGGCGACATTTGAACTGAAATAACTGTAATGACAATTAAAAAAAATTTGTCTCTGACTTCAGGGATCTTTTGGAACCACAGGAACTGGACAAATTGGAGTTGAAAGGACCTTGGCAATTAACATATCGTCTTCTGCTCCTATGTTGGACAATACACTGAATAGCCAATTAATTACAGATGTTTCAGCTTGTGTGGTTTTAGGTCAGATCAGAGATGTGGCTCATGCCCCTTGAGAGATATTTTTTTTCCTCCTTCTCTAGTAACCTAATGAGGAGAATAAGCAGTCTGGGGGTAGGGGGGTAAGTTGGTGAGGTGACCTGGATCTGAATGTCACGCTCACAGGGTTGGACCAAAACGGGGCTGTTGGTGTGGGAGGTGTTGTGCTCTGTGGTGGCTTCTTTGCAGTGGCCTGGCTTTTCTTCACAAAGGTTTGAAAAGCAAGGGCAGGGTAGCACTGAGCAAATCGGGATAAGTAAAAATCTGCATATTCCAGTGGTTTTTAAGAAAGCCTGCAAAGGGTAATTGCTGATTATTTCACCTCACTGAAAACTTTGGGGTTTTTGAGTTGTTTTCGTTACACTAGCTTTTGTGTGGAAGAGTTGCCAAATGGATGTAGCAGTTGTATTGCCCTGCTTATTTGCCACCTCAAAAGTAGCTGAACTTTGTTACTGTTGTCTACAGATTTAGAGGGAACCACAAATTCTTTGAGACAAGGGATTTACTGACAGCTATTTCAGCCTGGGTTTGTGTAGAAAATTTAAAATTGAGACAGGAAGAAATGAGGAGAATGAAGGTGGTAAGAACGTAGGCTCAAAAGCTTTCTACGTCTTACTGGCATTTGTTCACAAACTCTTGTCCTCCCAAACTCTCTGGAAACCAAAATTGAGGCTGTTAATCTGTACCACGTGTATTGTACAATCTGCCTCACCCAAAGGCTCTCTCTCAGGAGACACACTTGACTTTTCCTTCCTGCAGTACGGCTGTTTGCAAGGCCAGCAGTTCACTGGATGCTGACTATGGATTTCACTTGGCCTAAAAACTATATTTTGCACCCATGGAGCAGAAATCTGTGCACCTTCTGCACCTAGGTACTGCTGCCAGCTTTCAGCAGCAAAGACATTGGTTTAAAAAAACCAAAATTGCAGCCACGAAAGAGGATTTTGTGTTTTTCTACCTTTAGTGCATAATATTCTCCTCTACCCTTCAAACTTCGAGGGAAGTCTCCAGTGAGTGACAGATGGTTGATTAGGTAGAAAATGTGTGCCTGAGCCATATTAATAGAAATGTTTGTGGCTGAACCACATTAGTAAGAACCTTGCTTGTTGCGATCCTGGGAGAGGATGATAATGCCTGTTATGAAATCTGGAAGTGACAAATTAGCCATTAGGATTTTATAGCCAACGTTTTTATTAAATGCTTGTTGCAGGGGTTTGGGCCTCAGAAATCAATGTGCTAAGGGTGTAATGTTACTGCTGTCTTGGGTCACCCGAGAATGTTTTTCCCAGGGGGGCAAGAAAAATATTAAAGATCATCTAATTACATGCGGCCTCTTAAAAGGATGCCAGAACGTTGATATAAACTTCTGATTTTGCTCAGTTTGAGGGGCAGTTATGACCTGATCCCTGTAATGGAAAGATGGGGTGGAGGGCTCAGGAGTAATTCTGGATCTGTAAAATTGTATTGGAACAAATGCATTTCCTCTCAAGTGCCAAATAAATAGGTATATATTGATATCATCTAATTTCAAGCTAATAGAATATGTTTGCTGCTCAAAACCCGTTTCATTTTCTTGTATCTGCACATTTAAAATACGTCTGGTTTCAATCTATTTTCTTGACTTAAAAAATAGCGTTTGGACGTCAAAAAATGAATTAGCAATTCCATTATCCTCGTGTACTTCAATTTCAGGTTTATTTGCATCGATGAAGAAGTCTTCTAGGAATAATTTTTTTTTTAACTGGAAAAAGTCTATTATCACTTGCAAAACCTATGTAGAAAGTTGCACAGTTGCTAATAATCTGGGATTTCCCCAGTGTATATTTTTTCCTTGCTTAGAGTATTTGCAATTAGAATTCTCCATCTCAATGGGACAATTAAAAAATAATTTACCACTTGGAAAGAATAGGTCTCTTCAGGCAAACTGCACTGCTATTGGTTAATTATTACTAATTTTTGGTTATCTGATACAGTTCTTCCTGACCTGACATCTGCATAATGTAGAAGCTAATGAGAACAGAAATTAAGCCTGGTAGTTGACATGTCCTCTATTCAATTTGAGAGAGTAAGGTGGAAAGAGATTAAAAATAACATTGTCAAAGTGGGACTTCAGCATTACTGGCAACTTTGTATGATGCACCAAATTTTTATATAGATGCATAGATACGTGGAGAGAGAAAGACACATGTGTGATTTAGCAACCTTCAGTTGATTTTTGTCCCGCTGGCTGAAATACTGACCTCAAAACATGAATATTGCCATGTACTCTGGGTAACCTTAATACCTAGTTGTTGTGGTACTTGCCATAAAATCAAAATTTTCTTCTTTCTTTGCAATAAATTTAGTTTTTAACATTAACATTTCTTAAGGATATATTTTCATTGCATATCATCCTGTCTTTTACATTTTTAATGTGTCTGAGTCGCATTTCCATTTACAAACTGCACGGTTGTCACTCTCCTGTTTGCTCTACGTGGCTGGAGAGGTGAGGTCCTGCTGCAACTTGTGTGAGTCACTCCTGTTGCACCACGCTAGCTCTTGCCTGGTGTTACACCCAGTGGGTTTTCTGCACCACTCCTGGCCACAAAACGTTTATCTTTATGTCAAAGCTGGAACTATTAAAGGGGCTTATTTTGAGATGTGATGGGAGGTGGACGCTCTGTGATGTGACAGAGACAGAACCATAGAATGGTTTGAGTTGGAAGGGACCTTAAGGGTCATCTGCCATGAGCAGGGACACCTCCCAGTAGAGCAGGTTGCTCAGAGCCCCATCAGCCTGACCTTGAACGCTTGCAGGGATGGGACATCCACAACTTCTCAGGGCAGCCAGTGCCAGTGCCTCACCACCCTCATAGGGAAAAAATTCTTCCTGTGTCTAATCTAACCCTTCCCTCTGGCAGTTTAAGCCATTTGCTCTTGTCCTATCACATTCCATGCCCTTGTTCAAGCTCTCTTGTAGCCTCTTTAAGATAGCAGAAGGTGCTCTGAAGTCTCCATGGTACCTCCTCTTCTCCAGACTGAGCAACCCCAGCTGTCTCAGCCTGTCCTGAGGACACGTGCTCCAGCCCTCTGATCATATTTGTGACCTCCTCTGGACTTGCTCCAACAAAATATTTCACATTTGAAAACACTCTGTGTTTTAGCACCATAAAAAGTAGCACATAAATTTGGGTAAAAGGAGAGAAAGTCCTTCAGCTGTTAATGCAAATTAAAACTGGCTAATGGGCACAGGGAGGCAAATGGCGTAAATGGAGTGCATCTGCAAAATAATCTGTGATTGTTTTAAAGCAAATAAAGGTGAGATCCATGACAGGACCATTATGGAAATATTAATCTGATGTTCACCTTGGGTCTTGCAGCTCTAATACAGTGGTAAAAGGTTATTTTATTTGGGTAAGACCAAGTTATTCCAATTAGCTGTGATCATGGGCAAGCATATTCAGAGACAAAAGGCCACCTACCACATTTTGGAGGTAGTTAACCTGTGTGGCTGTGGTCTTTATTGATCCAGAAGCATTATTCCATTTTTTAAAAATGCTCAATTTTGCTGTTTTTGACAGCAGAGGAATAGAATAATGTTACACATTGAATTTTTCTTACTGAGAAAATAGCTGTATCCCAGTTGAGGGAATTATTATGATAAATGGGCAAAATCTGCTCCCATCTCAAAAACAAAACATTTTTTTTTCTATTCAGGAGGCACACAGCTCACGAAATATGACGACAGATGCAAACAAGCGAGTTACAAAGCCCTTACAATAAGATTGCAGCAGAACTTTTGAAAAAGGGGGAGTGCAGCATATGAGCCGAAGCCATCTGTCTCTGTTACAGAGCATTCCTTCCCTTGGAGAGCATAATTACTGGTCTAGCTTTTCTGTTGCTGGATTTTTATACAAAATTGTCCCTAAGAAAAATAGAATTGATCCAGAATAAGGTGAAACTTACTTGTGCTACTATATATTCCTTGGACTGCGGCCACGGAGTTACAATTTCCATTGCTGTTCTCCATCTCTGCAGTGGCATTCGGGGAGAATAGTGGAACCTGTGGTACTGGGTTACTGACCTTGTGGCTTGTCATTAAAAAAAGCTTTATCAGTAATAGAATTTATTACGTTGGAAGGATTTTTTTTAGGGGTGACAGGTAAATTCTCAGTCCTGCTGCTTTAAGTGATAAATTTCTTTTGGGCTTGCTAATATTAATTATATATTTTATATAAAATTGAAACAGCAACTGAATTGTATTTCTTAGAAGGGGGAAATTGAGCAAATTTTAGTATTTAGCTTAGAATTCTGGTATGTAATTTTTAATCTATTTTTAGATAAAGTAATACTGTTTTGAATAATGCACATTAGTATATGTGAATCATTCAAATTAGCCATCTCCTGTTCCATTTAGTCATAAATTACTTACTAAATAAAAAAAGTTTTAAGACTTTGTATTGTAGTAGAGCTGAACCAGGTCATTTGTACTTGGACCACAGCTGACTTAGAGTCCTGTCCCAAAGTTAAGACAGGTGGTGTAGAAGAATTTAGCACTGCTCTGTGCAAGTATTGTATTGCTTATGTAATTTCACATATTTAAAAAATGAGGTTTCCAGAATAAATACAATGCGGAACAGAATTATCTCGAGTGGAAATAAGATTGCTTTTATCTCCTCATATTGGCTCTGAACTTTGTTTCATGATGGAGGTGGTGTCAGCTGTGGAAGCGGTACTGAGATGTGTCTTGGCACAAAAAGTAATGATGCAGTTAAGGGAAACAGGAGGAATGAATTACAATGATCTTTAAGTGCTTTTTACTTGGAGAACTTGAGAACATTCAGCATATTATTAAAAACTAAAGAAGTTGGTTTATATTTTGTATGTACCTATCCCCTCTGAATAACTCTCACTGATCTTACAGATGCACATCCCTCTCCTGCTGTCCACGTGCAGGCTGCACCCTGTCGTGGTTTGCTATTCCTGAAGTTTAATGGGATATCCATGAGAATCCTGCTCCTTGAAATGATAATATTTATCTTCTTAAATTCTTGTCAAGCGTTTTAGGAGGGTCAGATTTGCCATCAGTTAGCTGAGCAGCTTTTTACCAGCTTGCAGTCATGTAGCCTCTGTGCATGTGTTTGCTGCTTTCCCTACTGGGCTTGAGGAAAAGCAAGCCCGAGGGAGGAGGGAGAATGGGAGGCCCCTAAAATATCGATTAACTCCTCTTTGTCTCAGATCCAGTATCAGGCACTTCCTGACTTCAGGTGGCCAAGTATCTTTTTATTGGTGGTAAGAAGGAAAATCTTTTTTCTCCCTGTACGCTCAGAATCAGTTGGCTCTATGAAATCTAGAGTTGTCTTTAATATGTATTTTAAATACTTGCACATAAGTTTGGCTCTGAAACGGTTTCCAAGCTTTTTTTCTGTCCAGTCCCTCCTTTGATCTTGCCCTAACTAGGTTTGGCTTTAATGTCCTTCCTTGTTCCCTGATGGTAGATTGGCAGATGCCAGTGACCTGCAGCCTTCCTTTTCCTGGTGCTTTGGGTAACATCTGCTTTTCTGTTCTCTTCCAGTCTTCCAGTAGCAGATGCTTATTTTAAAAACAAATATTAATACATTAGTATGCAATGCTCAGAGCGGCAATTTGAGAACACAGTTAATGTGATTTTCCTGTTCTGTAACACTTGTTTTCCTTGTATGCAAACTCTGGTGGAGCAACTGTGACAGTCTTCTCAGTTGAAGTTTGAATATTAATTTTGCATTGGCTATAGGAGCTGGTACCAATGTAGACTCTAATGAGGCTGGCACTCAAAAGCATTCATGTGTAACTGGTGCTGTCTTGAGAGTGTTTTCATCTTTTCTCAAGTCACCAAGGGGCAGCTGAAGTCGAGAAGCAGCTTGCCAGCTTTTATTATTTCCTCAACTGTCTCTTCTAGTTGGTTTTTCTCAGCTCAGTTGATGTTCTACATGAATGTGCAGGACTTCTTGCATTCTCTATTTAAGATTTTCCTATTAATTTACCACTTTGTCTGTTTTTTAAAAGGCCAAGACTAAACACTTTTGGAATCAAGTGTAACGCAGTCCCTGACATCAGAGAATTTGGGTAACAGATGCTGTAGGGAACGGAGGATAATTGTTATGTTGCTTCTGCTTGCTGACAGAAAACAAAATCTTCTCTATGTAAGACAAGTCAGTGAGGATGTTTGGACACCCGACCCCATGCCATGCAGGGAATGAATTGTTTGAGATGCTGGTTATTGTGGTTTTGCACAATTTCTGTGTTGCACAATTTCCGTCTTGTGTTCAGTGTACTTAGAAGATAAATTGATGCTTTGTAGTAAGTTGCATTCTTTAACAGTAAGTTTAATCCTTTAGTGTGAGTTTTCCCAACAGGATTTTATTTATCTTGAAGGTATATAGCTATTAATATTCACAACCCTTCTTAAAAAAAGGAACACCAGCCCCCCCCTCCCCCCCATAAGTAAACGACCTCCCCACAGTGACCAAAAGTGGTAAAACCCAGCCCTCCAGTACCATTCCTTAAAGGATCTTTGGTGGAATTTGGCCAAGAGGCTTTCAGTGCTGGAGCTATAACTTTCAGTGCATTAGTAGGCC
>VZTG01005656.1:513165-546407 GCA_013397845.1 Melanocharis versteri | reverse complement strand
TTTTTTTTTTTTTTAAGAGGATTAATTGGACAGATTTTCAATCTAGCTAGTTAAGGAAACTGGGGCAACTTCTGCTTGCTTTCTGCCATCAGTAATTCCTTGTGGTTACTGGAGCTGCTTATCTGGAGAGAAACGCTAAGAGAATTTGGTCTGTTATGGATAAGCACTAAAAAGTAAAATAACTGAGTCATAGCAAAACTGCTGTGTGTGTGCTCTGTGGACAAATGCAGTGAAAACTGTTGGCGGCACATTTGGGTGGGAAAGGGACAGCATTTGCATGGTGTTGTCAACGCATTTCCTACGTGGCATTTGGGGGGAATTGATTTTTACTCTGCTGAAGCTGTAGCGGTGCTCTGGTCAGTTATGGCAGTGTTTGGGAGAAAACTGAAAACTTGAATTCTTCAGAAATCTGTGGAAGGATTCTCGGTTTGGGAAACATAGGCTGGAGGATTTTCTGCATGTTTTGCAGTGTGTATTGATTTCCTGCTCTGCACCTGAAATATGAAATGTGAGGTAATTTCCTGGTTACATGGAGTATTGGACTAAATCCAGGAGGGGACAGATGACTGACAGTGGAGCAGAGCTGGTCTGCACTGTAACATGTGTCTTGTTCTGTACAGAGACAGGCAGGTAAGCCATCTGCTGGAGTGACTTAGGAGAAGAGGAGTCAAGGGAGTGGATTACAACCAGCAGCTCTGCTTCTAACTTGTGCCCCTTGGGGCAAATCACTTCAACTTGGAGTGAAATACTGTTTTCATTAATTCAGACATAAACTTCTCTTGGTTTCAGTGGAATGTGTTTTCCTCCTCTGCAGTTTCTTGTGTTTTCTTTCAGATATAATACGCAGGTGGGAAAAAAATGATATAATATTGAACATCATCAATGTTATTGCAATGCTGCCAGCAGAGAAGCAAACAAAAAAACCCTATTGTGGCTGCATGTATTGAGGTTTTCCTTACACTGATGCTATCCTTGGTTGTTGAACAATTTTGCATTTTCTCATTTCCATATCTTAAAAACTGTTGTTTTAATGACATTTTATTGACTTGATGCATTTTAAAACATATGGTTTCTGCCAAATTTTCCTGTGGCGTTTGCACATCCAACATTATTGTACTTGTGTGATTCTTTTGTCCACTGAAAAAAACCCCACCCAACAACTGAAACAGTTTTAGGAAATGCATGTAGGAAATTACTTAGTGCTGTAAATACATAATTAATCTTGCCAACCATCAGAAAAAATCCATTTCAATACATTTTAATCTCTACAATTATTTCGAGATTATGACATGATAAACAATTGTCTTGGATTCCACAAATTAAAGCATACTCAGTAAATGGCTATTGAAGATGGTTGAATAATTGCTGGTGGTGAAGGGTGGACTTTTCCTCTAGGTTAATCTTACAGCAGCTTATATGAATTTCTAAGTACAACTCTTCCTTCCCTGCTCTCCTCCCAGCCTGTGGTGCAGTCTGTGCAAGTCCAACTGGTCTTTCTTCTGCTGTTACATGCCTGTTTTTAAGCTCTAGCTGGAGTTTACAGCATGCAGAAGTGCTTTTAATTTTTCACAGAGTTGGAAGAACAGGTAGAGAGAAGTTTCAGGTACCAATCTCCAAGGTTTTAGAGTGGAAAAAAAGATAATTATTACCAAGGAATGAAACCATCATCTAATTTTCCGTAACCTGATAACTTTCAGTCACTGCTAACTATAGCCTGATTTGAGCAAGCTGCATGGTAGTGAGCAGTTATGTATAGGATTATTCAGTATATGCTAAACATTAATTGTCATATTTGGAATGAAATAACTGGATCATTGCTCGCACACCAGAGAAGATTGCCAGCAGTTTGTATTTCAGCATGAGAATATTCTGGGAATTGGTCCATTGCTAATGAAAGAAGTGGGCAGAATTCTAGTTTTAATAAAAGGCTCCTAAGGACCTTCTCTCACTTTTTGGTTTTTTTGAACTTCAAAGAGAAACTTCTTTGCTAAGAATATTTGTTTGACCTTATTCTTTATTTTTAACATAAAGTTAAAATCAACACTGCCGGCACAGTTCTAACGAAAGGTAGAGTGCAGTGTCATATATTTCATTATAAGTGATTCATTGTTTTATAAGTGAAATGTGTGTTTACTTCAGAGACTGAGTGTATGACAAGGAGGAAAAATAGTGGCCAAGAAATTTCTTAGAAGGCAGAACAAGGTCTCATCCCCAGCCTCTTTTTTCCAGCACACTTTCTATGGTTCTTTAAGGCAGCTGCTTTCCTATAATCATGGCTATACAGAAAAACAGAAGCAGCTTCAAATGTTTCAGGGCAAAAGCAAAGCTGTGAATTCTGTAGATTATTGAGACCCTTAGTTAGCGACCCACCACTTTCTCCCTTTGTTGGTTGTCGATACTTGAGTAAAGAAGAATTTATTATTTAATATGCCCCTGTGGTCATCGTGCATGCTGTGGTCTCTGTTCATGAGCTCACTGGGGCTGGCTGCTGCAAAGACCCCTCTACCACATGTGGCACAACCTGAGTCTGAGTTTGGAACTGAGGTTTCTGTAAAGGGCTTTCAGGCAAACAAGTATTTTCTTTCCAAGTGCTTCTTGGGAGTAGTGTCTCCTGAGGAGGACTGTGCTGAAAACCATCTGTGTGGTGGCTAACACTCATCTTGGGAAAGGGTTTAAAGTATTCCCGCATTCCTAGTGGTGTTTAAATGGTTTTTGCCTTCTACTATGTCATCTGCAGAGAAAATACGTATAAGTACGTCTTACTATGCTCTGTGACAAATTGAAGGTATAAAAGTACACCCTACTCAGGTGAGGTTTGCTATATGTTAGTTGTAGGGAAATGAAAAGAAAATCTATGAATGAAATTAGTGGCTTTGTATTTTTTTCTAATTTAAAGATGAATCTCTTTGAATTGATAACATGCTACTTCACAGAGAAGAGCTTAGTCTTTTTGAATCCAAGTCCTTATTTATGGAGTTGAGTATTATGTAAGTATTCTTCATTTCAAACTATGACTATGATATAGCCAAATATTGGACTTAGTGTGCAGCAATCCTGTGCAACACTGGAGTTCTTTGATGTGCAAGCTTTAAGAATAAGAGATTAACCTCTCTCCCGGGTAGACAAAGAGTTCTTATTTTTCATCTTTTTATGGGACCTTACCCAGAAGTCATCAAAGTCGATGGAAACCATCCTATTTGCTTCAATGGGAATTGAATGAGGAACATGATTTTTGTGGTCCGGTGTTTAAAAAAACCCAAAACAACAAAAACTTTGCAGTAAAGTCATAATTGCATCCAGATGAGTTTCCTGAAGTGGTTATGAAGCAGCTGGTGGAAACGCCTTGACATGACCAAATTCAGCATGCCACTTGTTTCTGTGTGTGGGAAAATCTGACACAATCTGGAAGTAATTAGTCTGGAACTAGCAGCGCTCCCTGAGCAGTCCTTTTAAAATGAGTTGCAAATAAAAAGGCTAGAAAATCCCTAATAATAGGTATATTATCCGCTGTGTGTTGTGTAAGGTGTTTTTATCAGTAACATGACTTCCATTTTTTTTAATGTGTTTTTGACCTGCGTTACGTTGTATGTGCAGCACGCTGTAATAATGGTTGTCTTCCTATGGTTCGATTTTTTTCTGTTCTTCTGTACATTACACAATCTCCTGAGTCAAAACCTCTTTTTTCATTAACATCTGGGATGCTAGGTTGGAATTTCTAAGCAATACTAGTTTGGTGATGCAGGCACAGCAGCCTTTGGCTGTGGACAATTTTCTGTACTCTGGCTGGGTCCTCTTGTGTATTGCTGCTGAGGAGCTAAGAAATTTGAATAAAATACTTAAGAATAAAACCAAGAAGAAACCCAGTTAAATGGGGAAATGGAGATAAGTGCACACATAATGTTCAGCCGTGGGTTTATTCCTTGTGGTGCTGCTCTGTCTGTGGTGATTCATTCCCAAGTGCAGCCATCTCAGGGCAGAGCATCATCCAGCCTGTGATGGTGTTCAGTAGCAGCTGTTTAAGGAAGACAATAAAAAAAAGACAAAAAGCTAGTAACAGCTCACCAGAATTATGTTCCCATCTTCAAAAACGGGCTGTAAATGTATCTCCCCAATTTAAGTGGAATTACTTGTGCTGTTTCAAGTAAGGGAAATATGAAGGCAGTGTGGCCCTGTATCTTTTCTTCTGTGAGGTCAGTGCTGAACTGCTGAGCTATTACTGCTTGACCAGAGACCCTGAAAAAATAGGATGGAGCAAAACAGAGAAGAAACTAAAAAATTTAAAGATCTGATTTTTGTGAGAAGCAGCATGCACAAGGATGGAAGCATTATTTGGTATGCTTTTTAAAACAGCAATAGTACATAGGAGGTGTATTTCTTAATGTGAAATGGAAGGAGGGAACAAAAGAGGAATTTCAGAAAAATGTACTGATTGAAAACCAGCAAGACATAATATACTCTCTAGCTTCTGAAACAGAGAAGCAAAATTAACTTTTTCAATTCTGTTATGTCTAGCTGAGCTGTAATGTAATATAGTAAATCTCTCAGTATTATGTAATAAAATTAGTCAAAAGATGACAAAAGCATAAACCAAGCATTAATGAAAAAGCCTTGCAGGACTTGTATTTAAATTAGATTGTGCCTGTTTGATTTATGCTTTTGTGGAAGTACACTTGGCTCAAGTGTTTGTGGAAGCACGGACAGTAGCCTCTTACTCTGTGTTTGCTGTTCCTTTTCATTGTTTGCTTTTTTTTTTTAACATTTGGAAATACATTACTAAATATTACAACAGCATTGTCATTTATAGGGTAGTGGGTATAGATAAGTCTGTTGTGCAGTCTGAGAATATAATTAGCAAGAAGCAAAAAGCCTTATTTTACTGCAGCGTGGTAAATGGTGGAATTGCTAGATTGTCTTGAGCTCACTCGGCTCAGCTTAGATGCACATAAAACCCATCAGCCGCAAACTTTTCACTCAAGCAGTATCAATGCATTTTAAGAGGAAGCATTCCCCTTGTTTCATTTAGATTGCAGGCCAGCTCTGCATGTGTTGATATTTCAGAAAGAAAAATATATTCAAATACGCCTGTTTTCCAGCATAATTTCTGATGGTACCTCTGATGATGCTGTGGGTTTAATGACGGTGGTGACTCTTTGTTCATGCATGACAGCCTGCAAGCTGTGCAGACCCTGTTAGCAGCTTTTAAAGCAGCCCCCCGAATCAGTTACAGAGATGAATAACTAATTTATAGCTGTGAGAAATGAGAGGAAATGGAGGTGGCTCTTCAAGTTCCTAATCAATTCCCTTCCTTGTGTCTGAGCCTTATTTCTGCTTCCTGCTCCCGTCTGCTGATGGAAACACCCCTCGATGCTTCATCAGTATATTGTTTTCAGCTGCAGCATTCACTATCAGTGTTTTACTATCCCAAGACACTAGAGCTTAGCTCTTCCCTATTTCCATTCAGCTTGACAGATGTGTTTGAAACGTCTGTCCTGAACAAAAAAATGCAGAGATATGGGAAGCTGCTCTCTAACACAAGTTGTAAAGAAAGTAGCATAATGCTGTGGGAAGGATTAAAGAAATACATTAAAATTGAGCTTTTCTTTGTAAAAATGAAGTCAGTTTAAATGAGGCAAAGAAAAGGATTGAATTTAAGCAAACATGGTGCTAACTGCTCTGGAATGAAATAGCATGCACTAGGGGCTCAGATGTGTTCCTGCTTTCAGAATCCTGTTTGCTTCCAGCACAATTCCTGGATTGATTCCTGCCTTGCACTCCAGCCAGGCCAGGAGGCTCCGTGCTGTAGTAGCAGAGCGATTAGGACTGTGCCCTTTTCCCCGGTGGTGTGGGGTGTCTGTCATCACTTTGCCTGTTGTGGAAGGCACATCTGTCCCGTCTCTGGGGCTGCATCTCCTACGGAGCAAATCCCTGACTGGCTGGTGGGCGCTCTCAAGCCTGCAGGAGGTGGGGATGCTGTGTCCCAGCGTGCCAGTCAGTGTGGTTTGGTGTGCCAGTCAGTGTGGTTTGGTGTACCAGTCGGTGTGGTTTGGTGTGCCGGTCAGTGTGGTTTGGTGTGCCAGTCGGCATGGTTTGGTGTGCCGGTCAGTGTGGTTTGGTGTGCCAGTCAGTGTGGTTTGGTGTGCCAGNACCAGTCGGTGTGGTTTGGTGTGCCGGTCGGTGTGGTTTGGTGTGCCGGTCAGTGTGGTTTGGTGTACCAGTCGGTGTGGTTTGGTGTGCCGGTCGGTGTGGTTTGGTGTGCCGGTCAGTGTGGTTTGGTGTACCAGTCGGTGTGGTTTGGTGTGCCGGTCGGTGTGGTTTGGTGTGCCGGTCAGTGTGGTTTGGTGTACCAGTCGGTGTGGTTTGGTGTGCCGGTCGGTGTGGTTTGGTGTGCCGGTCAGTGTGGTTTGGTGTACCAGTCGGTGTGGTTTGGTGTGCCGGTCAGTGTGGTTTGGTGTGCCAGTCGGCATGGTTTGGTGTACCAGTCAGTGTGGTTTGGTGTGCCAGTCAGTGTGGTTTGGTGTGCCAGTCGGCGTGGTTTGGTGTGCCAGTCGGTGTGGTTTGGTGTGCCAGTCAGTGTGGTTTGGTGTACCAGTCGGTGTGGTTTGGTGTGCCAGTCGGCGTGGTTTGGTGTGCCAGTCGGCGTGGTTTGGTGTGCCAGTCGGTGTGGTTTGGTGTGCCAGTCAGTGTGGTTTGGTGTGCCGGTCAGCGTGCCCTGGCATAGCCTGTCCCCGTGTCACCTGCCACCTGCAAGGCGTTACCTGAGTGGGAGCGGGTGGGAGGCAGCGTCTGTCTGACGAGGCTTTCTTGAGCGCTGCAGGGATGAGGTAACGTGTCAGGATTTAATGGGATCCATGTGCCTCGAGTTGCTGATACCAATACAGTGATTTATGTGCTGATGGATCTGACAAGAGCCCGGTCTCCTTTGAGCCCTCCACCCTGGCCTGCCTTACGGAGATGCAGCGAGGTAACGCTCCTCCCGTTGTGGTTTCAGTCCACCCACACACACCATATGCATAATTTTTCCATAAAGGATGAGTGTCGGGATATATATGATCTCAATTTAAGACAGTTGCACGTAGTCTTATTTTTCACATACAACTGTTCAGCTATGTAATTTATCTAACTAAAACTAGTTGTTGAACACTCAAGCAAAGCTAATTGTCGCATTGACGGAATGCATCGTGTGATGCTTATTTAACAAGAGTCCTGATATCTGCTATCTTACTTTTCTGTTTCTCATTTGCACTGGATATCTTGTGTTTGTTAACATAAATGCTTTTATGGGAATTTTTGATAAGTATGACGATATTGTTTGCATTCCAAGTTAAAGATAATGGTCGGCTTTTTGGAAGTGCTCATTGTTGGGTGACTCATCTCATTTAAGTTGGTGGTAAATCCTTCATTAGTATCAAAACTAGTACAGTTAAGGGAGCACACAAGCAGTTTTGGAAATGATGTTCTAAGAAGGTCTGTTCTAAGAAGGTGTCTGCTTGCAGGACTGGCAGGATAACAAGCTCATTGCTTCTGTTACAATGCTAGAATTTGGCTATTTGCATAATAAAGAGCAGTAGCACTTCAATTTACAATTCACGAATAAGCCTTTCAGATAGTGGTTTCAGACATGAGTGAAGTTCGTGAATGCTTCCCAAATAAATTGAAGGTTTTGAGCACATTTTGTTTATGTGGGGAAGCTGAAATTATACTTGGATGCCCAAGCCTCAAAACAGAATGCAATTTGACATTCGTGTGTAAATGGTTCCTGAACAAGGGCAGTGGGGAAGTACTGATACAATTTGGTGTTTAGTTGTGCATGTAATAGATACTAACTTGGTCATTCTGTACTTGCATTGTACACTTGCTGGTTTTGTTAATTGGTTGGCTATAAAGAGAAAAGGCTGCAGTTCAGAGGGACTCAGGATAAACTTTTTTAGTTTTTTAATCAGTATTTAAGGGTAGTGCTAGTACCAAAGAAGCCCTGCTTGCTTTAGAGCTGCAATAAACCCTGCTAGTTTTGAAAAGGCCTCCTGTTTAGCTGTGCGCTTGTCACAACTGAAAGATATTGCTGGAGTTTTTCCCCTGGTTGCTGTGCTGGTCCTTTGGTTTAAGGTGTGATAAAGCCCAGGGTGGGGCCTGGGAAGCGTTTGGTGGTGGCGCTCCTGGGCTGTGAGAACGAGAACGTGTTCCCTGCTGCCAGGGGAGCTGTGTGAAGATGGATGGATGTAGGAGTAGTGGCAGATGTGCTGACTGAAGAGCTGCATCAGGAGAGGCAGAGCTGAGAGAGAGATAGACGGTAAAGTCACGTATGATGGCTGTGATAAACATGATAAAAACTTGCTGAGGAGCAGCTTGGATTACAAAGAGCTTTCTGCCTCTTTCATGTCTCACGATAATTAAATGGTTCGTTTTTATTCGACTTCTTTCAAATGGGGTTCTAATTAAGCAATAACTAATGAAATATGAGATTAAGCATCAGGAGATCTCTGGTGGTCAGAGACGTGCCCAGGGCAAAGTTTAAAACACTTTTGTAAAACTTGTGTTTGAAATAAGGCAGAAATGCTTATTACCGATGCAGGAGACAGATTCTGTGAGTGTAAATGCAGATTGAATTAATTTTCTTAGTGTTATGCTGAACCGAAAGAACATAAAATTCAATATGTATTCCTTTTAATGTGGTTGCTATATCATCACCACAAATTTAAAAAAAATGCATCTGTAACCAGATAAGAAGATGCTATCAGGCACCTCTAATTTTAATTAAGGTTCAACTTATTGGAGGAATATATTTTTAAAGAATTAATTAAAATGCTGTTCGCTGCAGAAGAGATATCAGTATAGGAAATTAGCTAATTGCAGTATCATAGGGGATCTGTGCTTTGCAAGCTGTTTTGTGATGCTAAGAAAGCATTTTCACGTGGATGAGAGGGACATCTTGGGGGAACCAGGAGACAATGACAATGACCTTCTTTCTGGGTTACTTTGTGTAAAAATGGTCGCTGGGCTTGCTGCATCTGTGCACCTCGAACAGTGTTATTTCAGTTTTTATTTTTCTTTGGGGTGGGTGGCTGGCACAAATGCTCAGCATACTTGAGATAATTGGACATAATTTGATTGCATCATGGCAATCCTGTCTCCTGCAAGAAGGGCTTTTGAGGTGGTTAAGATGCCTTTAAAGGCCAGAGTCTTTCAATGCTGTCATTCTTGATAACCTTTTTATCGCTGCAAGTTCGTGCAAAGGTACTGCTGCAGTTCCTCAAAGATCAAATCGTGCTTTATTTAATATTTTCATTAGCAGCCTTTACAGGAGAATTAAAAGCGTGCTAGATAAATTTGCCAACTCCAAAGCTGAGAGACATTGGCAAGGCGGGGGAGGACTGGATTATTACGTGAGAAGAACTGCTTTCCTCTGCCGTTAATTGGTTTCAGGAGAATGTCATGTGCTTAAGGACGGACGATATTAATTTCTTCTATAAGCTCAACATCACCATTTGGGAGCAGCAAAGAATGAAGGTGTCCTATCTGTACTTAGGAAGATGAGTTTAAACAGCCACAGGTCAAGGAAGGGTAATTATGATAGTGGTGGAAGGATCAGCCAGCATTTTACCAGTAGCCTGGAAGAGCTTGGCTTCAGCCTAGAAAAACATAAGCTGAGAGGAACTAGGATTGTTTTCCATAAGTATATGGTAGAAAAAAAAAAACCAAGCAAACCACGGTTATTTAAGCTAAAGGATGGCTTTAGAAGGCTGCATGGGGCGTGAATGTGGACTCCACTTCATCTGGCAGGCAGGTGATTTGTCACCCTGTTTGGTACTTCCATGGGCACGGTGCCTTGAGCATTTGCTAGTTTGGCAAACCCCAAGGTCAAGTGTTGGAAGTGTCTCCCCCCGGAGCACATTTATTGGGAGCTTGCTTTAAATGATTTCTTTGAAAAGAAAGAACAAAGCTGCTAGGGAGAAGTACTTAAAAAGGGAATTTAATGCATAGGCAGCCTTGTCTTTAAGGATTTAGTGCTGCTCTTGGTGGGTGTGTGGATGCGCCAGACGTCTTCCAACACCTCTGAGTAGGTGCCAGTCTGTCAGATTAGCTCAACTAAAATAAACCTTTCTCCCACTCCCTGCCTGCTATCAGCCCTTTGAGAGAGAATTGCCTTTTAAAGCATACTGGGCTGTTCGCTGGGCTTTTATTCTGTGGTTTTAAGCTAGTTTTGAAATGAGCAGAGAGGAGGTGAAAAATGCTGGACTCTTTTAACACTGTCATTTAATGAGCTCATCCTTTGAGCCTGTTTGTGGAGAGATGGCTTATCTTGAGCTGTCCTCTCCTTTCCTTGCCTGTTTTCCACGAGAATGGCTCCTATTGTGTTAAGCCAATAACGCTTTTTAATAGGTCAGCGTAGAGTATTAATGAGCTTTTACACTGCGGTTATAAATGTCACATGTGTTTCTAAGAGTAGGAGTGGGAAATAGAAAATATTGCCTGGATTTGTTCTCTTATTTTCAACAATGTAAAACAGCTGATCTTCCGATTAAAAAAAAAAAAAAAAGCTTTGATCAATCAGAGCCTTTTAGCTTTTAAAATGCAATTCTGAGGACCAAGTATTTTGTGGCGCTTGCCTTCCTAAGTACCTGCTTTAGGAAGTGAAAAAAGTGTGAGTAGGCTGTGAAATAGATGTATCTGTAATGAGAGAATTTTGCGGGACAACCTGCAAGTCAAAGTTGAGAGTTTTTATTTGTCTTGCGAACCCGCAGTATGTTCACTTGGCTGCGATGAACCTCTGCTTGCAGCACAGCAGAGTTCTGTCCCCTCCTCAAAAGGCAGCAGAATTAGTGCTGGCAGAGGTATGAATGTGGCAGGCTTGGCTTATACCAGGAGTGGCCGGGATGATTGACTTGGTGTAACGTGTCCAAGTCTCCATATGGGTGGCAGGTCTACGAAAACATATTGCACAGCCCAGAAAACAGCGTAGTGGGAAAGGGACGCCGTGGTTCATAGAAGGGAGGTGGTGGCAGCTCTCCAAGGCTCCCACTCCTGCTTCCTTGCCAGTTTGAATTGCAGAGCTCCCCAGTAATGTCATCCTTCGGAGTTTCTGCTGTTT
The DNA here is from genome assembly GCA_013397845.1 of Melanocharis versteri. NCBI lineage: Eukaryota > Metazoa > Chordata > Aves > Passeriformes > Melanocharitidae > Melanocharis > Melanocharis versteri. The sequence goes on along the minus strand of VZTG01005656.1, from coordinate 535,321 downwards.
AATTTCCTCCAGCAGCAGCCACTCCAGCACAGCGTTGCTGCTGGCAAGGCGAGGTAGCCCTGCTGCTGTCACTTCCATTTCGTTTTCAGCCACAGCTACCTTCGTAAACAAAGGGCGGAACATCTGCAGTTTTGCTTTATCAAATGGTCCTCTAATGCTGCAAACAAAGAAAAGGGAAGCTGAAGGCATTTGAAAGTAGCTTAATAAATTAGTATTAGTATTGTAATTTGCTCACTCTTTACTTTTGGCTGCTTAGCAAAAATTGCTTGGAAGACCTATTAATTTTATTATAAGAATGATGATGCTGCATACAGAAAAATATCTGGCCATATGCTTGTATCTTTATTTTAAAGAACAAAGATTAATGAAATGTAATTTAAAGGGAAAAATAATTTATTATTATACATTTTGCTTTCACACAAAGTGGAGAATAGATGGATTTAGAGCACTGATGTTCCCATTTGCACTGTGGCTGTGTATATAATATGTGGTTTTGAGAGATCAGGGTAAGTGTCATGTAAAGAGTATTCTTGAATGGCAGAGTAAATATCACAAATTCTGCAGTGTTAAACAGACAATCTGATGTGGACTTGCATGGATTTCAGTATTGTTTAGCTGAGTTCATATCTGGTTAGTACATTTTACAGTCCTCTGGAATAATTGTGCTGATTCTTTCTATTGCTGCTACAGCTGAGCCAAAAATTACTGGTCCCTTTCAAGCTGATTAGAGGAACATTTAAAAGTCATTAGTAAAGGAAGAATGTTACAAAAAAGGCCTGATGAAGCACATTTTTAAAAAGTCTGTTTTGGACACAGAAAGTTTCAGTTTTTTAAAATGAAGTTGGAATGTGTAAGATGATCACTATGGTTGGAGGAGTGGGCAGAAGTGGTGTTTGTTTTTCTTTTCTGGCTAGTTTTCTTCTAATATGAAATACCTGCAACTATCACTGTTGCCTTTCCCCATATAGGAAATATTGGGATTTTTCCTAGGTGGATACTATGATTGCTCCTGCAAAACTGTCGATATAACAACAAATACCCCAGCACTTTGCAGTGTTCAAAGATCCTGCATCATCAGCATATAATCATATACTGCAGGTATTAAGTAGCGAGTGGGGTTTTTTTTAATGTTACAGAAACAGTCAAATCTGGGTCAGCTCCCAGAAGAATGAGAGTCTAAAGGTCTTGGACAACTTCCTAGTGCCCACGTATGAATCGGCCGCTTCCCTGCTGTGCTTCAGTGGTTCAGGGAAACACTGGCAGTTTTTCATCTGCTCTCTGAGTCCTGTGCTGAGGTTGCTCATCCGTGGGCTCACAGTGCTGCTGCCCTCCTTTGAAAGAGAGAGATGCTTCAGGCTGGCATGCAGCATCTTGGGATTGATAACAGAGCTGCTTTTAGATGTCTGCCCTGCACCTGAATAGGTGACCCCCCATAAATTTATTCTGTTTACTCATATCAGGCCGTTGGGATGCATAAACTCCTAAAATAACCCTGTTAATTTTTCTGTTAAAGGACCCAAAAGAAAAAAAAAAATCAGGTCTTGCAGAAGATGGGTTTTTTATCTTGGAAGTGTTTGAAAATGGCTGTGGGAGCTCAGGACCTCTCCTTGCCTCCCTTTTCTCACTGCCATTCAGCCTGTACAGCATCCTTTTAATACAGCGCTAACCTGCTCAGCCAAATGATAAATGTCATAGAGATATCTTCATGTTTGTTTGGGTTTTTTTCCTATGTGAGGTGAAATAAACTTCAGTAAATCTCTCATCTGATCATGGAGAATAAATTTGATGTTGCTTTTGGGCATACTTACTCTATATCCTCTTTCTTACATGTTTTCAGGACATAAGTGACACTAATTTGCACTTGTACAGTTCCTCTATCTTGATTACCGAGCAGGTTGGATGATGTGGAGATTAGCAATGACATTTTGAAAGACCAAACGCTTGCCAGTGTCTTTAAAATTCTCTACTTTTCCTTCTTTGTATGATCAAGCCCTGGGGGGAGATGTCAGAGGCAGCTTCCTACAAATGTGAAAGCACTGGAAAACATGATCCCTGGCTTGTTTGACGGATGAAAGTTTATCCCAATGTTTGTTTTTTTGCAAGGGAAGCAGTATTGACTGTCTCTTGACCAGACCTAGCACAGGTAACAGCACCTGCCGGAGCTCCTTCTCAGCAGGGGAAAAATTGTTTTTTCCCCTCCATAGCGGCATTTTTGCTGGTTGTGAGACGTGGGAACAGATGCCTTGGCAGGTCTCCAGCACCCATTGACACCTAGCATGGTTTATTTCCCTATCCTCAGGAATTCTGCTGCATTCCCGGGAAGGCTCAAGCATGTCCTAGATGGGTTCCTCAGCTGATGATGGTGCACCCAAGCATACCCAGACATGAGCTTTTAAGACATTTTCCTATTTAATATCCTTAAGCACCAGTTCATGGCAGCACTGTAGAGATTTCCATGAATGACTATGGGAAACTTCACCCGTCACTCACAGATTGACTTGCAAGCCTTGGAAAGAGGTCAGTGTTGTGGGGATTTGACCTAATACCTTCCTAGAGCTGCTGAGCAAAACAGAGTAAGAAACATTTTGAAGAGCTAGATTTATTTTCTTTTCCTGAAAGTATTGCCACAGAAATCTTTGCATCAGTCAATTGCTGCAGAAGTTTTGCATAATCCAAACCAGGCTTTTGTTAATACTTCACTAGTATCCTTTCAACCCACTGAATGCGTTTTAATTGATTTGGCGGGATTATACTGAAGGATAAAGTTAGTCTTTATCAGCACAAAGGAGAACAGTGGGTAATTTTTAATTTTATTTTATCTAAATAAACCAGCAGTGTCTAATGTAGCAATGAGTGCTTTCAGTAGTGTTAGGTATTCTGTGGAGGAAAAATAAAATACCTGTCAGAAATATGCTGATGACGGCAGCCTGCCTGGGGCTGAACTCATTATAATAAAACCTCCCGGACTGGAACGGGTGCCGTTCATGCTCCTCGCCTCCCGAGCTGATTTTGCAGTGTGTAAACCCACAGCCAGCAGCCATCAGGCCGTGCTGTGGGGCTCCTGTCCTTTGCAGGAGGTGTCAGCCGGGCCATGGCAACGGGGGCTGGAGCCTGGAGGGGCTCAAAGAGTGGGATTAGAAGAGCTTACATCCTTTGACTGTGTACCGGATCACTGGATTGAAATCACTTTGATAGGTGCTTTTTGAGGATTTTGCAGGGTTGGTTGTTTTTTGATTTGTTTGGGGGTTTATTTGAAGTCCCTGAGACCGGGTTGCTTTGCTCCCTAGTTGTGCAGCAACACCAGCATTGAGTTTAAAGTGGATATTAAGACAATCGAGTTTATACTGACTGTACCAGCGGGGTGCTCCTGCATGGGACACAGGGTATCACCTTCAAATCCATATCAAAGAGACACTTTCTTCCCCTCCCTTCCCAAAGTGGTGTGGTTGCTTTGGGAACAAGATGTGTTTCTTGCATGAGCAGCTCCTTTTGTCAAAAAGCTGAGTTTGTGAAAGTTTGGGGTTTTTTTTCCCTTTCAGTAAAACAAGGAAAATCTCCCTGCAGCATACTATAGCACCCTTTTTTCCCTAATTAGCATCCTAGTATAATGTCTCTGTCCTTTCCCTCTCCCATCTCTAAGACCTTGAAAAATTTTTGAGAAACCACTTTTAATATTTAATGATTAAAATGATATGTGTTAAAGAAGTCAGTTGATAACACAAGTTAAATGGGAAGGTGTTGATGAGCTGTACTGCACAAATGGCCATGTGCAGAACATGTATTGAAAAACACTGGGGAGGTCCTCAATAAACACGTGCTCATCATAGCATTGGGTATGAATTCATATAAACAAAACCTTTAAAACTTATTTGTAAAGCTGGGCATTACATCAAATCTTCCATGCTTGAAAGATACGATTTTTTTTTGTTTTGTTTGGTTTTTGGTTTTTTTTTAAAGAATAGTGTAGGATAGTAATAGATTTCAGAGTTTGAGACAAAATGTTTTGAATAAAACACAGAAATTTAGGACAATTTTTTTTTTACAAAACCAGTCGCTATTAGTTTTGTTCAGGTGTATTTGGCTCCTTTTAATGCCTGTCTGTACCCAAGGAATGCTCTGATCAGTGCAGCTCTGTCCCTAGGCCAGCAGATAATGAAAGACCTGAGCATTTCCTGAGACAGAAAAGTTATGACAAACCAAGCAGTTGTCCTTTTTTTCAGCATAATTCAATTCTCAGGTAGTAGAAATGTGATTTTGTGGTGTTGCACCTCTCCTCCAAAATTCTCTTTAACTGATCTTGTTTATTTGGACTTTAATTCATATATGGAACATGGGAAAGCAACAGTGGTAAGAACAACTTCTTAGGAATATATTATTATCTTGTTCTCCCCACCCCTTAACATCATGTATCTGTAAGTTTGGGGAGTAGTGGAGATTTCCAGGGAAAATATTTTGCGATGTGCCTGCCCTGGGTTTAAGTGCAGACTCTTTAAGGAGGGTTCAGCACTATTCCACTATGTATCAACAAGTGTGATTAGCAATGAAGAGGTTTTTACATGCATAGCAGTCCTGTTTACCAAACAGACTCTCTCAATGAGCTTTATTTAATTAACAAAGGAAAGAAAAAGTAGAAAGAAGAGCTTAGAGATGGTGGTCGTCCTGCTGGTGCTCAACCTTTCTGACCCTTAAAGGTACTTATAAATTTTCCTGTAGTCAGAAGCACCAAGGTGCATAACAGGGAGAGGTGAGGGTCTGAGACAGCCGTGGTTGAGCTGCTGAGGTCCTACGTGCAGTTCCATCGCTGCCTTTTTTCCTTTATCCAAGGAAATTGCACGAGGTCAGCAATTTAGTTCCCCAGTGATACTCTCCTGACTGCTTACTTCATTGGGCTGCAAAGTGCTGAATTTTAGCAACCAGAAAAAATTCCAAGACCTAGAAGTACCGTGGCATTTTTCCTAATTTTTATTTTAGTATGCTGTATGTGATTTCTGTATCAGAGAGAAATGAAAAGGTTTTTAGTGGATGAAGTAGGCTACATGCCATTAAGGAGTTCTTAAGGTAAAATAATTGCTTTAAAGACATTAGGCAGAGGTACTGTGTTATCAGCTAATGCCCTAAAATTGTATTTATTCACTGGGTTAGCATTTCCCTGTATATGGCTTTCTTTCTGTTAATGAGCTCATGCTCCTCACGGGCAGTAATTCATTCCATCGGGCTTTGGAAATAAGTGCCTTAATGTTTCTTCAGAAGATTATTGAAACCAGGTAAACAAACAAAATACCACAGATTCTGTACCTATCCACATTGTTGCTCAAACTGTGTAGAAAATGAAAATAGTTTGAGGAGGAGTGGAATGCAAATAACTTGTGTCCATTAAATGTAGCTTAAACGGGGTGAGCATATTATACACACAATCAGGAAGTGCGTAGGGCTTACACAGGCTTGTATTTGGGATGTAATTCTGGAATAAGGATTAAAATGTAATTTCTTAAATCTTCTACTTTGTCAGCATTCCTTGGTAGAAGAGTTTACCTTTTTTAAAACTGTTACTTCCGTACTTCCTCGTTGAATCTATGGGAAAACAACACTTACGGGAGGCAAATTACCTCTACTTTACACAAACTGGTAGCTGAAGATGATGTGTAAGGTAAGGAGGCTTTCTCTTACTGCCTGTTCAAGCTGCTGATGCTTGGTCTAGTAATTTAGGAAATTTTGTTAATACAGCAGGCTCAGAGGTGGACAAAAGCTTAGGTTTGCTGTGGCCTCTTGTGTGTAACCTAGCCTGAAGGACTCTGCTTCTAAGCCATGCCTGCATATGTAAATACAGCTGCTTGTGTGCATCTCAAAATTAAAAAGTCCCCAGTTTTGATCTTACAGTAGTGAAAACAGATTTCATTACCTTTTTGCAATCCCTGTAATAAAAGCAAGGCTTCAAGTTAAAACCCTGGAAAGCATTACTGTGAGGTGAGATGGGGAAGCAGAGTTTGTGGGTACAGCTTTTATCTCACCAGCAACTGTAGTGTCTGAGGGCATTCATTTAAAATTATCAACCAGCTGACTCTTGTATCCCATTAAAAATTGAAAGATTTGCAGTAAAATTTTTTACTGTTCTTAATTACAAAAAAAAAAAAGGACAAGAAAAAATATTAAAATAAACAAAACCAATCCCCACTCCCACAAAAACATCTGTTATCATGTGGAAAGCCAGTTTCCTGGTAGGCATTTATCAGGGACTAAGGCCACTGGAGGAAAGCAGTATTACATAAATCGGATGTGCAGTTCTGAGCTAAATAAATTTTTAAATATTTTGCATAAATTAGGGAAATTAAATTATGCATAATGTGCATAATTTCATCTTTTTGTAAATGATGTTCCCACAGTTAGTGATTAAAGAACATAGTGCAGCCCCTCGAGTTTGAACAATTAGACTTCCACAGCTCTGTCTATAGATAGATATTCCTTAACCTCTGCAAGGGGACAGGAGCGTGCGCTAGCACTTGGCTGTGATCTGCTCCCTGTTTTTGATGATTTAAGAGGGCTGTTCAGGACAGAGTATCAGCCTATATGAACGCTATCAACCAGCTTGAATAAGTCAGATTATTTAATTAGCCCTATTAAGACCTTTCTATTTTTATAACTTATTTATCAGTCTTTTTGCTAAGCTTCGAAGGTCCAGCTTCAGATATCAAAAAGATGTTTTCAGCTCATGTTGTTAATCTTGAGGGGTTTTATACTGTGATTCCATTTCATTTTCATCCTAAGAAAACAAAAAAGGGCTCTGAAAAGCAGTTGAAGTTGGGAAATTCACGTCTGCAGTCCTGACCTGCAGGTTTCAGGCATAGGGCATTTATGATGTCAATGCATGATGGACATTTGCTTGGTTGCCAAAATGTGTATTGTATGCCTTCGCCTTAGGCCATCAAAAATCCAGAGAATGTTTATTTAACACCCATTTGAAGTGTCCTGGTTTCCCCCCAGGGGAGAAGTGTTCCTCAGGCATCATTTAAAGACTACCGTGCTGTGGGTGTCTTACTTGATGTCCAGTGCTGAGAAAACAAGGTGATGCTTGTTTTGAGCATCTGCTTTGCCACCCTTTTACTGAGATCCACATTCTGCTTTTATCTAGGTTTTTTGAGAGGAGCAGGAAATTATTAGATGAAAGAACTATTAAATCAAACATTTATATTTACCCAGTGAAAAAACTTTTAAAGCAATTGTGTCCAGAATTTAATACCTGTGTCATAGTTGTACCTTCAGAGAGTTTGAAAGGGCTCTAATTTCATCACAAGGGTGGGACTCGTATCCACCACCCTAAAATTAAACTCATTTGCAAAGAAAAGAAAAAAGTAAAGTTCTGATGTCTGTATTCAGTCAATGAGCTTTTTTTTTCTGATGGAACCACTCTGGGCTAGCTTGGAAGATGAAACTACTCAGGTATGGAGTAACTTTATGCTTTGGGGGAAAAAAAAATCACTGATGGTTAAGTGCTGGCTTGTGGCTTGAAGCTCTGGCTGTTCTGGTATCAGTAAAGAAACAGTTAATTAAAGAAAGATCAGCCCAAGGTGCTGCTGAAACAATATATGGATTTGGAAGTAAGGTTAAGGCATTTTGAAGGTGGAGGGTACCCGTGTGAATTATGGTTCTGCCCAAAACTATCTCAAACAAATGTGGTGTGGATAAATCCAGGCAGACGGCATCTGCCAGCTCGCTTCTGAAGATCTTATCCAACTTTAGCTGCAGGTGAATGTGCAAAATTTCATCCTCTTAGCAAGGAAGTCTATATATGTGCTTTAGTGCATTATGTCATCAGTAAATTATTTTAATAGCAAATAAGCCTTTATTACTTTTGCTCTTGCTTTATTGCATTTGCTGCTCTACATTCAATATGTACAGCATTGGCACAAGATAGCTTGCATGCTCACTAGTGCATTAGCAGGAGAGATGGAAACTCTGTTCCAAGACCATAATACTTTGAATTTGGTACTGTTAAAGCCAGAAGAAAAAGAAAAAAAAAACAACAACCCCAACAGTTGCTGCACATCAGGCTCTGGTAGAAAGCTAGGAAATAACAGCTTATAAATGAAGCAAATTTCTCACAGAATCAGAATATGCTGAGTTCAAAGGACCCATCAGGATCACTGAGTCCAGCCCCTGGCCCTAGTTCTGGAAGGTGCCAAGATGAGACAAAATCAATATGGTTTCCAAAGTACCAGGGTGTTTGTGGAGACAGCGTTCAGTTTAAAACAGAGCTGTGAGCAATTCAGGATAGCAATATAAATTAAAAAAAGGACAATGATAAAGAATGTAAAAGATACTTAGCATAGTATTTGAATATGGAGAGTACTGATCAAGTGAACTTTGCACATGGGTGTAGGCAACACTGAAAAAAACCCCACCCCTTGCTCCACAATTAAATATTGAACAGAACACAGAAATAACATGGAATTCGAAAATGAGATAAATTTAATGTGGATTAATGTTATTTTGATAAACGTGTTGAGTAAACTGCCTACCATAGTAATGTCTTTGCCTGCGTCTATACCTGTCTAACAGCAGGGATTTATGGTGGTGCTGGGGAGCATTGCATGCAGCAGCTGCAGCACCACGATAAGTAGCAGTCTTGAAGAGACAGGCCTGACATGGAGAGGAATAGAAATTTGTGTAAACAGCCAAAGAAAAAAACACACAGTTTAGTTTGAAAGCAATCTTTCACTTGCCAAATTAATTTTAACTTTATGTGGGTGGAGTAAAAGTTCCTGTAACACCCGAGGAAGGTCTTGTACACTCCAGTGTGCCATTTTCTGCATTGACATCACAAGTGGTAAGAGGACACCAGCTGTCCTGCAAGCCTGACCTGGTTCTCTGCAGAGGGAGAGCCTTGTCCAGGTTTTTCACTCTTGCTGGTAGAAGGCGAAGTAGGAACAACTGGGTTGATTTACTGAAGTTGCTTTGGATTTGCACCCTACTGCCTCACAGACAAAAATGTCACATGAAAAGTCATTTTAATTAAGACTGTCATACAATTATCTCTTCAAATGCCAACTTTTTAATACCCTTATGACCTTGCATGGCATCACTGGAGTTGGTACATACCATCACCAGGCACTTCTGGCTTAGGTGCCTCAGAAGGCAAAGTACCCACTTGAGTGTTGTTTTACCTTTTTCACAACATAAATTTGGAGCCAACTGGGAAAGAGGTTTTTATATAAATAGCTTGAAAATCCAACAAAACCTATTTAATTTTGTTACTGGAGAACTTGCTGGCAAAGAGCTAGGTTCTCTTGCCAGTGACCCAGCCATAAAATGGGCTCAGATGTCAGGGATCACAGGGATCACACAGGATCACCCTGTGTGAGTGTAGACAAAGAACAGGTCCGTCCATTCCCTCTGTGTCATTTTCCTTTCTCGCTCACTGCTTGGGAAGCTTTTTGCACATCATCATAACGAGGCTCCACATGCTCAGTCTTGGCTTTCCTACCCTACCCTAGATTGGCACCTGATGGGACAACAGAGCAAAAGAGTCTTGTTTGGTGCATTACACTGAGCTGAGCACATCGTTGTTAAGCGTTACACTCCCCTTTCCATGGATCCAATCGATGCTCCATGCAAAGGAGACATGGTTTGTGCAAGGTCAGTAAGGAACACAGTGCTGCTCCTCCACTGCTCAGGAAACTGCAGGAGACATTTCTGAAAGTGAGGTGTCAACAATTCCATGGTACAGGGAGTTTGGAAGGGAACTTCCCTGGGCACATCTGGAAAATGAGGATGAAAAAAATGTGTGTTACTGGAAATTTTGGGTCTGCGCCGTTAGATGGATCTCTGGTAGGAGATTCATTTGCAGGGTGACTGCTGAAACCATCAGTCTCAGAGTCTGTCACTCTTTCTTCTTTTCATCTCCCTTTCTTCACTACTCTCAGGGAAACAGACAGGCCAAGCACCACTATAATTCCCATGGAATTGAACTGCATTTGGTATACAGTCCTTCTTGTCTGAGATATTGTCTGAAATATTAAGTATTTTTAATTTGCTGTTTCTTTTAAAAAAACCTGTATTTCAGAGGGTTGTAACTCCATGCCTTCCCTCCCTTTCATTATTCACACTGTTCACTGTTGTGAAAACTTTTTTTCCAAGTCGTTAATAATGAAGAAAACCTGCAAGTGTAATACTGTCAACCTGAACACAGAGAGAGGTGAAGATCATGACCTGAAAAGTAGTAGCTTCTGAGTGGGTTTCTTATCAGTGCACTGCAGAGGTGCAGCGTAATTTTGAAGTAGTTTTTCAGCTTCATTCATGAATAAGACCAGTATTTTTCATCGTTAAGTTATGTATGAAAAAGTGGGTATTTTATTATTTCCTTTTTTCTTAGTTTTTAAAAGCTTGATACATGTAGCGTTGGATCAAGGCACACACAAGACGGGCCAAAGGGCGTACAAAGCACTTTGGTTTTTAGTTGAAGAAACAGAATGATTATTGCAACAAAGAGTGTCTTGGCGTTTAAACATGAAATAGCTCATAGTTCAGCAGGAAGGCAGAAAGAAACATGTTACCTTACAGATTTACCAAGGAATTTCTGGGTAACTGTGACAGTAATGGGCAGTATTCCTGACTGTAACAACAGTATACTGAACACAGACTTGTGTATGCTTCAGAATAGCTGCATTCCCCATTTGTGTGCTCACCTTTGGGACCACAGTTTTTGAGACCTTGCTTTTATTGCCTTGGGTTTTGTCCTGCTCTCTTTTTCTTGTGAAACTGCACTTTCAGCCCTTTTTCTTTTCAAAGCAGTTTCAAAGTGTTGTCTGTCTTCCTGCCCTTGTCTGCCTGTGAGCATCCATCACTGTTTTCTCTGTAATATACAGACCACTGGTTCTGATAACCAAAAATCTCTTCCTAACCTGTATCTACCCCCTTGGTTTGTAGAGCCTACCGCTTTTTTTTTTTTTTCCCAATTCCTTGTTAGGAATTTGGTTGCTTTCCTCTAGGGATTAAGTTTTTTTAACACTTGTCAAAAGCTTCAGTCTCATGCACGTCATAAATTTGATTATTCTCTTTTAAACTGGATTTCACCACTGTTGAATGGATATATCCAGACAGCTGATATTGCCCATTACTACACACATTTTTGTTTATTGAATATTGTTGTGGTTTACAGATTTAATAGACCCAACACTGGAAGTTCTGTGAGTTTTTTTTGTAGCCACTTTTTGATCTTCCTGATTTGCCAGGTTCAACATTATTTTATTGATACCAAAGTGAGAAATGGCCTGTGCTTACACTTACAAGGATCTCAGATGAATGTTCTGACTGCTCAACACGGCAAGAAAATTCACTTTCACAGTCAACAAGTCATCTTACTCAGTAGAACACAAAAGTTAAATGGTCTGTAACTTCAATATTAGCAAGGAAAATACAGTACAAATTACTAAAAAATACTAAAATATAGAATTGTGGTCAGGTATCCCCACTACATTAATCGCAGCAGTAGCCTGAAATTTGAAACTTTTAATAAAAAGTTCTTAAATATAAATTATATGGCAAATGTACAGTACATTGCTTTGTCAGTCTTTTAATCCAGTGTTTTGCAGTAGAACAGCAACTGTTAAGTCAGTCTTTTCTTGTTTTCTTTAAAAAACAAAACAAACCCAAAAAACCCAACAAAACCCAAACCAGTCTTTCACGTCCCTCAGTATCATGAGTGTGAATGATCTGAATCTGGAATACCACTGTCTCTGTAGCTCCTGTTACTACTGCTTTCACTGTGGCTGTTCTTGTACAGATTCATGCCGTTAGGTGGGAAAATGGTGTGTATTACAAATTCCTCCTTGGACACTTGGTCACTGGTTATTGGTATCATCTGGAAAGAAGTCTCCCTGATTTCCAGGATGGAGTTATCCTTCTTGGTTCCCGCTTCGGCGTAGTCATCTTTTCTCCGGCGTCCCTTGCTGTAGGTGCAGTTCCGGGAGAACAGGGACCCGTTTCTGTGGACGTACCAGCAGACCAGGGCCAGCAGCCCGATGGCCACCAGCGCCACCGCGCCGCCGATGATGGCGGCCAGGGGCAAGCTGGAGTTTTTGTAAGGTTCTTTCTCCTGCTCCCGATTGAGGGTGGTGGTAGGATTGTACATCTTAAGAGGCGCCGTCTCGGTCTCGATGCATTCGGGCGTTTCGTCGGAGAGATAGATGTTGCTGGTTTCCATGGGAACCATGCACACACGGTACGGTGACTCTGGTTCGAGAGCCGTGAGCAAATAGTCATTTCTGTCGCCTGTAACTATCGTTTCAGTTATAGATCCAAAGGCAGGGCTGTGACCCATCTTGAGCCAGCTCAGTCTCAAAGCGGTCATTGGTAGTGCAACTTTCCAGGAGATGTGAATAGTCTCCGTGCTTACAGATTTCACAAATATTGTAATGATTTTGCGTACCGGGCTTGCTGTGGTTCTGTAGTTTTTATTTAGGTTGGGAGTCTTGATGTCTGGTTGTTTGGTCACAGAAATGGGCCAGTGTCCCTGGGCTGGGTATAACATGTTTGGTACTGCAGTAGTGATTTGGATGGTGCTTATCACACTATCGTCCTTACAGTCAAACAGTTCTGCACTGAGGTCTTTGATGGCCATCCCACGTACTTTTTCTGGTGCCTGACACATCAGTCCACGTACGTTCACTTTTAAAGGCAATGACTGTAACCAGTCGCGTACCCATTTCATTTTGCACCCACAGTGCCAAGGGTTGTTGCGAAGAAAAAGTTGAGTGATGTTGTCCAGATCATCAAAGACACCCTGAGGTAAATTGCTAAGATTGTTATTGGACATATCTAGTCGATACAACTGCCGTAAGTAAGAGAAAGCATTGGGTGGCACACGGTTGATGTGGTTTTCTTGGAGATAAAGCTTTCTTAGGTTCGTTCCCGGCAAATTCACCGGTGCGGCTGTGAGCGAATTGCGGACCAATGACAATTCTGTAAGATTGACTAGATTCATGAAGACTTTGTCTCCTAATCCATGATTATTTAGAAGATTTCCATCTAAAACAAGGCGTTTTAGATTTGTAAGGTCTTGAAGGGACAGCTCAGAAATTGTGGAAATACGATTATCATCCAAGCGTAGCTCTTCTATGGTTTTAGGCAAACCCCAGGGAATGGTGCTAAGGTGATTTCGAGAGAGAAAAAGAAGTCTGAGATAGATGTTGTCCCGGAAAGCTCCATCCTCGATGCTAACGGCGGAAACAGAATTATCATCCAAATGCAATTCTTCCAGATAAGGAATTTTTGAAAGTGAATCATAAGTAATGGTCCTTATATTATTCTCCTGCAAATGCAGTTCCTTAATGTACTTAGGGAGATTAGTGGGGAATTCATCTAGGCTGTTGCGGTATAAATATATTCTTTCCACCCTAAGCAAGTTCTTCAGTTCTGAAGGAATCCCAGCATTATTTATTTGATTGTTCTGAAGGAAGAGGGTAGTTGCATCCTCTGGGATTCCTGTAGGAATAGACGTCAAATCGCGATCATTACAATAAATGAAACCCACATCACAGCGACATACTGAAGGGCACGGTTTGGCACTAACAGAATAAGGTGCCATGTCAAGTAACAGCCCTATTTTAGTCCAAACTAGGAAGACGCTCCAGGTAACACTAATCATGGTCAGGAATGATGAGATTTGTATACAGTTCTGATCTTCAACAATCTAAAAAAACCAAACAAACAAAATTATCCAGATCATCAGTGAAGAAACCACAATAAAAAATCAACTTCAGCATTACAGAAGACATCTGAAACACACATTCAACCAAAATTCAAGTGCGTAGATGCATTTTACTTTCTTTTCCTTACATCAATAATTCTACCACTTGTACTAACTCAATTAACTTAATAGGTTATTCTGCATAGTGACTGAAAATAATATAATCACGTATGTCTGATCTGTGAATTGTTTTGCTTAAGCAACAAGACTCTTTCTAAGGATTCCTTCACATTTCATGTGTACCGACAATCTTTGTTCACAGATACCAGATAAGTACAGAACTGAAGTCACACCAGAGTTCAAGTAAATCATTCTATATCTGAAAGATAAGAGGTAATTCCTAAGCCAGCTAACTTCCCCAGGAGCCCTTAAGTGAACTATAAAACCCTTACCAAACCCGCAAGTCTAGTGGTAGCTATTTTGGAAGTTCAAAAAAAGCCCTAAAGGCAAAGCATAAAGTGCAGACGAAAGAGTAAGGGCCAGTAAAGACTTTTTCCCAAGTCTTTCCAAGTGCTCAACTTCACAGTGTGTACAAACACTTGCAAACACTGTGGACTACTTTGCTTGGTTTTCAAGCTTAAGTGAGTTTTCAGAAAGGTGAATGTTACAACTGGCAGGTAACTGGTGGAGCTATGGCTTTCTAGTTCACTGGATGAAGTATTTCATTACATGCTTAATTTCATGTTTAAATATTTGTCATTCTTGAAAGTCGTCTTAGTAGCACACTCGTAAGAATCTATTTGGCAGATTTAACCACATTTTCCCATCTTATTAGTGGCATAAGTTAACTCTTGAGACTGAGATTGTACTTTGCATTGGTAGTGTGTTTGTACACTGAGCTCAGGTAATTAGCATTTTTATAGCTTTTAAGAAAACATAATTCAATTACCATTGTAATTAGGGTTGTGAGAACTCCTGCAAGATGACCTATGCATTAAGCGGTGTCATGACCTCTTCTCTTACGGGTTCATATATTAATTGCACTTTATTCTCAGGGACATGAAAAAGAAAATAAATTAATATTGATCCTACCGTATTTAAAGGTATGAGTAAATTTTGTGCTTGAGGATATCCAGTAAAGGAATGTCTTTCTGCCCAGTCACTCTTACGGTTTACTCCATGAAGCAGTTTTTCCTCTATGGTGTTTACTCAGATGGTCCTTGTTGGTGGCGTGTGTTTCCTGGCTCCTGGCACGGTACTCAATGAGCATTCCAACCAAGATTTATCATGGTACATAAGCACACCGGGCCCCAGTGTAGAAAAGCTTCAGCTTCCTTCTATTTTTGTCCTCATGTAAAGTCTGTGAATGAAGAGGCTCTTTTGTTTGGTTTAATGCCTTTAGCAGGAATTACTTTCTTTGTAACTCTTACAAACTCTTCTGTGCAGCGTAGTAGTCAGAGGAGGGAACATCAGCGCCGCGTGATAGAAACCATTCATTATGCCAAGGCTCGAAGGAGTGCAGCCTCTTCAGGAGGTCAGGAAAGGGATGCTTTTTCCTATCCAGAATTATCCAAGTATGACCTTTGTACAGTAGCTACATCCTGATACATCCACACCTCTTTCAGAGAACCATCTTCTGACTCTCACTTTTTAACACTTCTTCCAAATTTGTAATGCAGGAAAGAATTCCTCCTGTGCTGCAAGAATGCAAGTTACTCTACCATAGGAACATCAGGCAATTCAGATGTTCTTCATCTTCATTATAAAAAACCCCCACAAAAATATGATTTCCTTCCCAGAAAACTCCCCTTTGAAAGCTTTCCTCGAACTCTTAATGTCCTGCAAAAGTAAAAACAAAAAAATTGAAATTAGTAACAACTGGTGCACACTAGTTTCAAGAGCTGCATCCCCTGTACACGAATAGCAGACTTTGTTTCCCTGAAGCATTGGTATTTCAGCAAAATACACAGAGCTCTTTCAGAAAATGTTTTGCTGTGTAGTTTCATGTTACTGCAGTTTTGCTGGAACTGTATTTTCCCTCGTTTCAGTAGAAAAACAAAGGCAGAGAGTAACAAAATATTTGTGAATTATGTTTTTCACCTGACGTCAAATGCCACTGTTACCTCCTTGGAGGAGGCCAAAATGGTTGCTTGCTTTGTGTTCCTGGTAAATAAAGACAGATGATGATCCTGTCCTTGGTTTTAAGTGTAAAGGGAGCTAATTACTGTTCTCTAGTTACTGGGTGAAAGGGGAAGCATTTTTGCCAAAATATTGTATGAATATTTCCCATTTGCAGCATGCCGATTCTGAGCTAGGGACTAGCCAGGCATCTGTGTTAGCTCTCTGGCAATACAGAGATGGGTTTAGTCTGTGAAATTTAAAAGAGGAAGAAAAATATTATTTCTTTCGTTTGTATTTCTGACAGAATGCTAGTTATTTTTTAAACAGCATGCATGGGCTACTTTGTATCACTGCTGCATAAAGTATCCAGTGAGATACCAAGCCTATGCTCCCCCCCAAGAGCTTGTAAGGCAGCATGTCTGAAATACAAGTGGTTAAATCTGAAATTAAACGAATCCTTAACGTTTACTTGCTTTTCCCTTTTGTGACTTCACATTTGTCCGAAGGACCGAGCACAATCCTTGGAACCAAAATGCTTGCCAGGAACAGTGTGCTGAGTAATGCCTGCTTAGCTGCCTGCCTGGGAGCAAAACTAGAGCAGCTTCTGGTCCTCCGTAAAATACTCGACCTAAACACAAACGCTCTGTTTTAAAACTGCGTTTTGCAATTCGTAGCAGGTCTATTATGAAACCGACCAGTCATACTTCTTACAGCAACACAGAATATGCAGTGATATAAAGTTATTTAAATAGACAAAAATTCTGCTGCTCTATTTCATAGAAAAATGTTAACCATCAAAAAAAAAAAAAAACAAACCCAAAGCCCCCCACTTGAGAGATGGTGTGGCTGTCCAGTGAGGGAGTGGAAAAGACTTTTCTCTCCTGCTGCAGCTTTCGTGCTCCTCTGAGCTTTGTTTTCAGCGCCTTGTTTCCAGCAGCTGTCCAATGAAAATAAGAACTCAAAATGAGAGACCCCCACTGTGGCATAAATAAGTATTTTAATGTATGCTTTATTTAAGGCAAAATCTCAATCTGTGTGGCCACATTTTAGAATAGAAGGGAATGCATGTTTATTGGTAACTTATGTAATTTGGGTAAAGTATATAATCTTTATGAAATGGAACAAAAAAGCTCTGTATTCTTTCAGTGTCTAGTCTTCTTGCTCTGTATTATTCCCCAAGTGTTTGGGGAAAGAAGCCCAGGCCCTATTCCTAAAACTTTGAAATAAACAGCAATTTAAGAGCTGTAGAAAAAAAATGGTATCTCTTAGGAACTAATGTGAAGTCGTGATAGAGGGTATTTTCTGGAAGGGTATGGTGAAATAGGAATATAAATTCCTTTAATAGGCCTTTGAAGGCTACAATAACTTTTAAGTACTTAAAATCATAAATTTTCTTTAGAACTCTGAGCTGTAAAAAACTTGTTAGTATTAAGCAAAATGTTGGCTCTAGTATGCATACATTACATAGATCCGTGCACACACAGAAAGTTCATTTGTTTTACCTTTCTAGCACATAAACTGTTTCCTCTGTGCTTCATTTGATAGTCATCTCTTCATTTATTGCCACTATTATAATAGCAGCAATGTGTAGGATTAAAATGAAAGCACTAAAGCTCATTAAGTTCCTGGAATTTTTTTTATCCCTTCTCTCAAAATTACATGAAAACAAGAGCAAGAAAAAGAAAAGGTCTCTTTGGAGAAGATGACACTGTTTCAAAAATGTGGATTAAGACTATACCCCCCACTCCCTTTTCTAAACTTAGAATAGTTTTCTTCAGGTCTTGATTGTTTGATATCTCGCACTTCCCTTTTATATCTCAAGCCATAGCTGAAAACAATGTTTTTGCATATCAAAGGCTCCAGTGATCTGTCTACAGAGAAGAAGGGAATCCTGCTGCCATGCTCCAACTTTCCCCTTCTTGAGCTGTCTCTAAATATTCCCTGACACCAAGTCATTATAGCTGATCCGGCAGGATGAAAAGAAAAGTGACCCCCACTGGTACAGACACTGTGTCCAGGTTTCTGCAACATCACATTGGGAGGCTTCATGGACACATGGTTTTGAAAGAAGCCATTATTTTTGAACAGACCAGATTTTAGAAACTCTGTGCTAAAATTAATTTCTAAATGCAAAAATCACTCTTAGTTTTTTGGTAACAAAAGTAGCATTGGAAAAACCGAACAGCAGCCTTTTTGCTCTTTATTCTGAGTTGAATGTTTTCCTGAACTTTGCTGAACCACATGGTTAAATTAGTTTTCCTGGGACTGTGTAAGCAAGTGAATTACTAGAGATAGCAGGAACATGTGGGCCTTGCATGTGGACTTATCGCTGTAGTACAGCTAAGGAGACATCTCATTTTAAAATGTTCAACGTAAGTTGAGCTATTAAAAAAAAAAAGTACCTAAGAAGAACACTGTGTTTACTCTAAAGTATGGAGTCCAGCTACACTCGCTATATTGTAGGCAGGCAATGGCTTAACAAAATAAATAGTTTTGGTACATTTGAAAAGTTGGGATTTTTTTTCTAAAAACGGTGTCAAAGATTTCTTTCCAAGCTGTGATAAAACGTGAATAAAATCAAGGCCTGCTTCACTTGAGGTCACACAATGCTTATTTGAATTTCTAATCTACCTCTGTGTTCTCCAGCAGGAACTCTGGTAGCTCAGTGGCTTCTTTCTTACCATCAAAGTAACAGAGGAAAGGGAAACTACGAGGTATTTTTAGGTTATAAAAGACAAAACTATTATTCAAAGCCACCACTAGAATATACATATTTGATAAGCCAATTTGCTTAACCAGTGCACTTCTGTTCCAGAATTAGCTCTGTATTTGTTTAGAATCTGAAACATATCAGAAACACAAAATGTGCTTATTTTTTAAAATACTTGTGAAGTCCATCTACTGCTTATAATGTCAGTTGTGCTTATAAAGGTCATGCTGCAGCTTAAATAGCTTCACCAACTTGTTGTTGGTTTTTTTTTTGGAGTTCCACAGTGCTAATCTAGACTTAAAACAATCTCCACACTTTGTTTTCTTTAAGTGTATTACTCAGGGTTAGTTGATAGTGACAGCAAAATGCTTTCTAAGCACCCTGTCTTTCCAAGGGGTAAAAAATGCAAAGGAGTTTGTTGGAGTGAGCCCTTCAGTCAGGCTGCATCACTGCATGTTGGTGAAAGTTTTGTTGTTTTGTGTTGGAGGTTTCATTTACGTGCAGAAAACTTGCTCCCACTTCTTGGGCAGTAGGAATAATATTGCTTGTGTCTTATTAAGTCTAACTCAAGTGTCTTAAAAAATGCAAATTTTTATGTGATCTTCCCTCAAATGCAAGTAAATCTGACTTAGAAATGAATTCTGAGTAAAAGCTTGACTCCACACCTAAGATCAGCCAAACCTGTATTTGCTGTAGAGGATGGAAATGAACTACAAGTGGTTCTCTTCTGAAGTTTACTTCTAAAATCTCTCCTAGTTTTGAAGATGCTGGGTTGAAAAGACCCAGACTATTACTCTATTGCTTCTCACTCTCTTGTTTTGACTACTCTGCTTGCTGGAAAAGTTGCACGTTAAGAAAACACTTTGAGGGGGAGTCTTTTGCAATGGATTTTTGTTTTGTGTTTTAGTGCTCTTTGAGTTTAGCCAATTATGGCTTCTAGGTTTTCTTTTGAGAGTTGCTGCTGAGGTAACTTGTCTGGGCATTAAATAAAAGAAGAGAGAACAAATGCTGCCATTGTTTCAAGGCAAAAAAAATCTGTTTTTCCCCTCTTGACAAGTTTAGGTAGAGTAATACCTGATAGGGAATTTCTGGCACAAAACTCCAGACATGTAAACACATTACTTAAACGCTGGATAAAGTTTCAGTAGTTTTGTTTCTTTCCTTTTTAAAGCAGTTGTTTGCTCATCTCCTGATTACTGAATTTGCTCCTCAAAAAGTTAGAAAAAATGTGAAGCTGTAAGAATGTTTGGATTCTTACAGCTCATGAAAGGCAGAAGAGAGTCAGTGATAGCGTAAGATATGTACTGAACGCTTTTCAAGATTCCTGCCCTGAGTGGTATTTGGCTGCTTATTAAAAATAAATGTAAGCAATCACATATTAATTCTTCCGTGCATTCCTGTGCTTTGAAGTGATTAAGGAAAAACCTTGAGAGCTAACTAGCCATTAGCATCCATGCTTCCTGCTACGAGGAGACAAAGATGGCCATCTCCCAACTGAAGCCACTTCAAATAACTGCAACTGCAAAGTTCGCAAACTCCAGCAATTGCTTTGATTAGTCACCACTGCCCTACACAATATCTGACAACTTTTAGCTGCTGGTGACAGAGGAAAAAAAACCAAACCAAAACAAACACCAAAAACCCCAACCCAGAAACCCGTCTTTATTTCGTTCTTGCTGTAAAACGCATCCACTTTATTTCTGGAGATCAAAGCTCACTGTGAGTTTACTACAGAGTTTTTTGCCCACTGGGGGGTGGTACATGCTACAAAACCTGTGCTTTTAAGAGCCACAAGTCAGATGCTTTTTGCTGCTGTCCAGTTTTCTCTGCTTTAATTACAACAAAGTCTCCTGTTGAGAAAAACAGAGGCAGCCTGCAAAGGAGGGAGTTAAAAAAAAATAAAATAAATCACTCTTTCAGAGAGTTTACAGAATTTCCCATGCTGATTACTTGCAGCATTTATCTGGTTGTTCTCCAGTTAAAATGGTGTAAGTGTACCAAAAAAAAAAAAAAAAAAGAAAGACAATTAGCATTTTAAATATATGCCAAGGGCTGTCACTGTTTCTGGTATACAGGAGGAGCACAGAAGACAGGAAAAAACACAGCTTTTAGAAGTGATTAAATGTGGATGGAAAAATAAAAAAGCTTGATAGCAGCATGGAGTAGAAGGATTAGAATAACCTCAGTGTATTTTAAGATAATTGGCTTTCTGTAAACCCAGGTATACCTTTTGTTTATGAAATATTTGAAACCCTATCTTAAACAGGGCAGTATTGTATGGTTTTGGAATAAATTAAAGGAAACTTGATGGTGGGTTTTCTTTTGAGGGAGGGAAGGGCACTGAAACCTCTTGAGTATGACCTAATGCGTGGCATATATTGACAAGGAAAACACAGGCCGATCTTTCTGTTTTATAGCAAATAATTCTTTTCTTTATGCACTTGAATTGACAAATGCATTTTTCAGTCTAATTCAAAGAAATGTTCATTAAGACGCCATATCCCCAGGCAATAGATGGTGAGCATAAGTGATGCTTCTATCTTTTTGGGCAGTATATTTTAGACAAGGAAATTGGGGTCAGGATAATGAACTGTTTTTTTAAAGTCTGAACATTTTCAGCCTCTTTGTACACTTTTCCTTTGTATAAATGACTTACATGGAAATGCAAAACGTGAATCTTCTTGTTTTGAAGAGGCAAAGAGAAAAGAAATGCATTCGGCTGACATGCAGGAATAAGATTTAATTGTAAAGTAATTCTGCATTTTGGTGTGAATCTGGTGAGAAAATACTCCACTGTACTCTGTTAACTGACCAGAATTGATCCCTCGCAGAAGGGAAGTGACTTGCCTTCAGCCCAAATTAATAACCCTTCGGTAACAGCATTCCATGAATTAGTTAATTACATACACTCGTCCTCGCGTTTGCAACACTCCTCACAACTTTGCCTGGATGTGCCAGGGTTGAGCTCAAACCCCTTTGCGGTCAGAGAGATTAAAATTGAGGCGACCTCAAAGAGCAGGACTGAGCCAGAAAGGCAGCTGTCTGTGCAAGAGCTGAGCTTTTATTCACCAAGGGGATGAGCTTGGAAACTAAGCAGGAATCAAAAAGAAGAACCAACCAACCAACCCCAAAATCAGAAAGCTGTGCCTGGGTGGTGTGAGCTATGGCAGATGCTGGGAAACGCAAGAATACTCGGGCTTTGCCTGATCAACTAAGTTGCAGCTCCTAATTGCGTCTGAGGAAAACGGTTAAAACAAAAGATTCTGGCACATTCAGCAGTCGTGAAAGGATTTTTGGGGTCCGAATCACATCGAGATGAGGTGTGCAACGAAGTACGTGGTGAACTATTTATCTGCAAGCCATCTATAAATGAATTAACTGCGCCTATACGAGAGCAGACAATCACTTAATACACTGAAAACACCTGAAAAGTTGATTAGAACTAGGCGAGGACCTAAGGAAGGGCAGGAGGATTATGAGCCAGCTCTTCTTCCCAAAGAAAGTGGGGCGTCGGGGCGGCAATTTGGGCCTGTTGCATTCTTTCCGTGCAACCATTTTGTTGCCCATCTCCTCGCCCGCAGACTTTGTGGTGCGGGGGGCAGCTCTGCGCAGGGGCGCGAACGCATCGCCTCGGCTTTTTTTTT
>VZTG01005656.1:331430-512588 GCA_013397845.1 Melanocharis versteri | reverse complement strand
GGGGCCGCCGCTAGGGGGCGCGGCAGGCGGTGCGGCGGCCCCGTCACGCGGGGGGCGGGGGGCGGACGCGGCGCCTCGGCCCCGCGCGGGGGGCTTTTAAAATTATTTATTTGCCCGTTTTTTCTCCTTGGCGGTGCCGCTGGTCGCCGTGCCGCGAGCGGGGTGGCTCCCCTTCATCCCTCAGGTCATCCCCCAGTGCCCGGTTTTGGGCTGGGCAGGTGATCCCGGTTCCCCGGTTTTGGGCCCAAGGACCAGGACAGGCCGCGAGTTTCTCGAAGGCGCTTAATAAAAACCGATATAAAGCACAAATAAATTAATACATTTCCTCATTCCTTGTCGCCACATGGCTGTGAGCGCGGTCACTCCCCTGGCATCTCCCTGGCCGTGGCACTTCGTGTAAGGCGTTGCAGGCTGTGGCAGCGTTGGAAGATTGGAGGTTTTTCCCGAGGTGATTCCTTTTGGAATCATCGAGTGGACATGAACTGCCTGCTTCCTGCTCCGCGCGGGACGGCGCTTACCGGGAGATACCTTACCGTGCCCGGCAGGACTGGGATTGAGGGGATTGTGGCCTGGCAAAGCCGCAGTCCTGAGGGATTTTTCCTAAAGTTTCTGCTCTTCGAACACGACCAAAAATTCATGGTAGTTAAAGGGCAAACTAGAAAACATCTTCGCCAGGTGTTTTTTCATAAAACCTGGTTTCCTTTGCCCATAGCTCACAAGTAGCATTGGTTTCGGCAGATGCGGCTGATGTTTCTGTTGTTTTGGGTTTTTTAAAGTTTTCCATCAAACGGGGTTTCTTTCCCAGTAGACAGCTGCTGCCTTCCTGAGCATCCTGTTCTGTTCATTAGCCGTGCACAAGTAATCTCGGCCACCTCATGTGGGTTTTGACCAGCATGTTCCCCAATGTCTGGGGGAAGGCAGGCTCCCGAAAACTGGCTCTACTGATCCTGGTTATCCTCCCGTTGTGCTTTTTGCTGGCATCAGAAGACTACAAGGCCAAGCTCCATTAATTTCAAAGAGGGCCTGACTTCTGGAAATCCTATGGGAACTGCCACATAGGTGCACCTTCTCTGTAAAGTTCGAACACTTCAATCGCTGTTTATCTTTTGTCAAAAACAAAAACGGACAAAAGTGAAAAAAGCGTCAAACCTCATCGTTTCTCAAGAGGAATTTTAATAAATTTTTGAATGCTGCTTGATATATTTGATACTTAGATGTATGAAACGTTATATATGCTGTATTTATTCTACTAATTAAAAAAAAATCTGGATTGATTTTCCTTGATAAGGAGGGGAAAGGATTTTTTCGCTGTCACTTCAATTCTAATCTTTCCCTGAGGAGAGTAAAAACTAATAATAAATTGACTTCAGGTTAAGGTGCAATTGTCTGTATTGATAGTCCTGGCAGTGAGCTGTGCCCTAACCAACTCAGAATAATCAACTGTATTGCATATTCATGCTAATGCACATCTAGCACATTATAGGCATATGGATACATATGTACATGTATTATACGAACAGTGATACATCTGGTACTACAGCATGCCCGTGTCTTATCATGTGAGACAGAACAGTGGGCTGTGGAAATGCCAAGAGTAATTAAATGCTGCAGCTGGTTGGTTTTTTTTTTTTTTTTTTTTTTAACTGAGATTCTTTTAAGCTTATAGTATTTTTCAAAAATGTTGTGTATTTGGTATTTCTCATGCCTGACTTAGCTGTATTAGTTAACAGATTCCAGGGTTATGTTGCTGTGCCATGTTGCTAAGCCTTAACACAGATCTGTGGGATGCTCATAAAAGATGTATATGGTACTCATCCAGCTATCTCTCAGCCTAATTCCAAGGCTGGCCCAGTGCTTATGGCACTGGTTAGAAATTACAGTACATATTCCTAGAGAATTCCAAAGGGCATGTGGAAAATAATTAGATTTTACCAGGTCACAGCTGCTCTGGAGTGCTGAAAGGTCTTTAATGTGCTGTTGCAAGCAGATTTTTGACTGTATTCTTTTATGTAAACTCCATAAATATACTTCTGAAGAACGTGGGTAGCCTTTAAAATGCTCTCCACAAAAAAACTGTTGTACGTGGAGATCTTGACCATGTTCTCCAACTTTTTCTTAAAATGTAGAAATTCAACATGTCTTCAATTCCAGGAGAATGGAGAAATTCTGTTAATAAGGATGGACTTACTTATATGTTGGGAATAAAAATATGAATATTTAACACAGACGTGCCAAAGCCTAGGAATATAATGAGATATTTTAATTGAATTTCTAAGTTAAAATAGTGTTTTACCTGTATTTTGTTTATAGAATTAATTAATGCTCATGACACTGAGATTAAAGTTCTTGTCAGACCTACAGGGAAATTACCTTTCGGAAGACACGGTAATCTTGTTAACGCTTCACGGGCTGAGAGGGTTTAAAAGGTGTCGGGTGGGAAATTCAGAGTACTCACACTCCATAATGCGTTTCACAGAATTTTACTGCAAGTTTACAACATGCTCTTGTAAGGTGCTGTTAGGTCAGTGTGGTAATGATGATGCCTTTTTGTTTTTTTTCTTTTTTTTTCCTGAGCATCCTGATGGTGTGATAAGAATTGGAGTTCCGGGAACTCCCTCAGCCAAGGGTTGACCTGAATGACTCTCCCTGTGACTTGACAGGCTTTTTGGATATACTTTGTCCTGCTGTAGATCAGGTTCCAGTCATATACATTTCTGGGCAGGACATTTATGAAGTGGTGAAAAACCAAACTCCTTGACTGGGAAGGGAAATTGAATCTGAGATCACTCATCCTCAGTGAAGAAGGAGAGGGCTGTCTGTCTTCAAGAATCAAAACTGAACCCTTGCTTCGTTGAGCATCTCAAGGACAGATTTCTGTCAGATAAAGCTGAGAGTAATAGTTTGATATTCAAAGGAATAAGCTGAAATGAATGTTAGTGGGTTTTAGCTTCAGGCTTTTATGAGGTTATATTGATTTTCCAAAGCAAGCTGTCCCAAATCCAAGTTAGGCATAGGCTGATTTGTAGAGACATGTAAGGAACGAGGACACTATCATATGTGGGCTTCAGTATGATACATGTTCTGTAAGGTTTCCTGATATTCACTAAGTAGAGTTTCTCAGCAAATACATATTGCATTTTGTATTGGACTTCGGTTTTTAAATGATCGGAGCCATTTCAGAATTAGAATCCAGTTTTGGATATATTCCCTCCAAATATAAATGTCTGTCAAATTCAGCTTTCAGCATTGTGTATGTACATAGAGTACCCTGTCAAAGTTGGTGCAGCAGCTCTGTATCTAATGCAACAAAAATGGGAGTGTAATCATGCAAGACAGTCTACAGCAGAGCTAAAAAGGTATGAAGAGTCTAAAACTAAATACTCGTTTAAAATGAGGTGGGCCTCAAGTGTGCTTCTTTCTTTTCTCCTGCAAGAGGAATGTGAGAGATAATAGTTGTAATTGTGGTTATTTTGTCTCTCTGTAAAGGCCAGGAGGTTAGACCACTGCACCTGTATTTTCTGCCATTCCTCCCTCTTCTCTTCATGCTTTCTCCCCATTCTTCTTTCCAGCTCTCCTAAACAGCCCCAGGGAAGAGCCCTGTCAACACAGAAACACCCATGATGCAATCACATCTGTATTTTCCCTAAGGCAAATAAACAACTTTGCTTGTGAGATCATGTGCTATGGATAGCAAAATTAAGTAACTTAATAGGGTACTTGAAATTGCAAAGCCTTTGAGTAAGGTATTTATTTTTTATTATTTACAGGATATACTGCAATCGGTAAAGAAAGATGACTGCGTAAAGTCCATACCAGGAAAGTTTGCTCCTAATGCTTAAAGTTGATATTTGTATTTAGAAGGCAATTTCCTCTATTAGATGTCAAACCATGAAGCCACCATGACAACATTTTTAGGAGAAACAGTGCTAACTCCTTCACAGCTATGAAGAACATGGAGTTTTTCCTTGCTTACTTGACAAACTAAGCGATGCTGTCAGAACAGAATAGACTTTCCTTTCTCTTGATGTGGCTTTGAAAGTGTGTTAAAGGGAGGAAAAATAGTGTTCCTCCAAAACAACCTTGAAGACCTTAACTGAGATTGTTAGCAATGTCTGGTGTGTGTGAGGAAGAATCCTGTGAAGGAAAAAACCTGCTGTTCTGCCCCCAGGGTAGTACTGCATTTGCAAATTCACATTTTTATGGATGAGGCCTATATTGAGCTGAGCAAAGTGGTAAATGCGTTTTTACACCTGCCTCTACAAAAAGGGTTCCAGTAGCACAGAAATACATTAAAAAAAAAAAAAATAAAAGCAACCTGAAACACTCTGAAATGGCAGAAAAAAATTCTGGTGCAGTTTTGGTCTTGGGCTCTTTCTTGGAGCTTTATTTGCTGGTTATGCAACAGTTGCCCAGAGCCAGCCTTCAAGGATAGCGAGATATGCCAGGCAGGGGTGATTTGGGGCTTGCTAAGAAGGGTCTTGGGGTGGATGACTCCTTTTTGTCCATGTTCCTGTACTTGGCCTGTTAATGTTGGAACTCATTGCTGCTCCTGCTGTTGCTTCTTTAGATACTGATCAAACAATCAGCTGGGCAAAATTCATATTTCTTGTTATATTTTCATATGCAGTTTTCATAAATCTCAGTTCTTCATAGGTTTATTCTGAAAGCTTGAAAGTCATATGCTTTCTCTCAAGTCTATTTTCAGGCCATGACAATAGTTCTTCTGGTCCTTTCTCTTTGTTTTTACTTCCTGATAGCCCCAGAGGATTTTCCGCCTTTGTCTTTCCTCTCACTGTACTCAGCCTCCCTCTGCCAGGCTTTCTGCATACGCCCTGCCTCTTACCCACCTCCTCTCCTCCTCCTGCAGTGCCCAATAGTTTTTTTTCCACACATCAACCCACATGGGAACATTCACATTCTAGCTTTTTGTGCATTGATCTTATGCCGGGAGAAGCTGCTTCTGCTGAACTCTTTTCTCTCCCTCATTGTCCTTCTTTGGCCCCTTTTACATGTTAGAGAGTTTCCTATTTTCTTTCTTCCTCCTATTAATTGAGCAGTTTCACATAGGTCTAATCTGGTAAAATTACAGTGGCCAAGTTTTCTGCAGTTGTATAATGTATGAGTTCCCCAATTTGAATATTTAGCATTGCCTGTAAACTCAAAGCGAGTGTATGGGGATACAGTGCTGCTGAAGGCATTAGGTGGTGATCTGTAATCTCTACAAAAATGTACACCCCCTGCTTTGCAGGCAAATCAAATCAAAGCATTAGCACACTATTTTGGCCAAATGCACCACCCTAGTTGTTTGTGTCTAGTCTGTGTTAACATCTAGCAATGCGCTGGAGTCTGTGCATTTGCTGATTTGCTTGTGTAATACCTGGGTTTGAAATTACGAAAGACTGTGCCAGTGCTGAATGTATGAATAACTCAAAAGTGTTTATTCTCAGGAAGGACTATGTTTACATTGTCTGAACAGATTTATGTAGTCGTGAGCAGGGGTTATTCTGTCTTTTTCTGTTCAGCAAGAGAGGGTGTTTCAGGAATGGCTTTGCACAACAGCAGTTAATAGGGTTGGCAGAAAGTTATGGGTTGATACGGTTATTAAAAGTGAGTTAACAGGAATTTTGAAATTTCCCTGGCCATGAGAAATGTAGTTACATTTGATGAAATTCTGACTCAGGAAAAGGACACACATGCAGAAACTTTATCTTAGTTGAGAAGACAAGTAACTTTTGTACAAGAGTCAACCCCACCAGCACCATATGCGTGAATTGGTGTGGGCGCTGGCGTGTTTTCAGCATCTGCTGGCTGAATGTGCTGTGGAAAGATCCTTGAAGCTAAACAGAAAAAAAAAATAGTTGTAAGGCATATGTGTGTGTTCTTTCACATTTTCTTTCCTAGTAGTACATTATTAATGATGATTTTACTTTTTACTCATGAAATTTTGTTTAGATTTTACCTCAAATGCGAAGGAGATCTCATTCCTAAAGCACTGGCATGCTCAGTAGAGGCATCCTATTTCCTTTGAGTGTCAGAAGCTCATTCAAGTTGGAGGGTTTCCCAGGTGTTCCTGAAGCGATCCCTCTTCAGTTTTCACCCAGTTCCAGCACCTAGAATGACTTGGGGCACTGAGGAGTGAGAGAAGCTCTCCCCCAGCGGGTGTCTGCCCAGAACTTGCTGGTAAGCAGGGAAGGAAGGAGAAGGCCTGAGACCTGGGAATTAGTTTGAGCAGGTGATGGACATGCACTGTTTAGTGGGTATGACTTGCTGCTACTGAGGATGAAGGTCCTTGAAGTGGTAAGAGGCTGAATTTTCATGGGAATCAGGATCTGAAATTCATTTTCAGCTTCGTATCTGGAGCAGTGTTCTACATTTTCTTTTTTTTTTTCCCCCTTCCTTAATCCATCTTTAATCTTTTTCCTCAAAGGTTTTGTTCTTTGGCCTTTGGTGAACACACACTAATTACTGCTGCCAATCCCAAGGCCTTGGGGGAAATGTTGGGAGTCCTAAAGAGAAGTAACCTGTAGGAACCCACAAGAGATCTTCAGCTCTGTGACTCAGGAAAACAAAGGCATTTTGCCTGACCTTGGGATGGATGTCGCTGTGCGTGATGTGCAGCACGTAAGAGAGTTGACTTGCCTGAGAAAGTGACAACAGCAGCTTTGTTAGTGAAGAACAGAGTCTGACTCTTTCTTTGAGTTCCTTGTTTCTCCTCTCACCTTAAAAGTAGGAAAACCAAGTCCTGCCTTTCACATAAATAGCTGAGCATGGTTTTGTCTCCCCTAAGAGTGGTCTACACTGTAGTATCTTTGTATTCAGTTTATTGGTGGGAAAAAGATTTTCAAAGCTGCTTTACCATCACTCTTCCACCTGCTTCTCCACCCTAAACCCCACTGCTCTTCACTGGAGGTTTGTGGCATTGATGCCAGAGGCTTTGTCTCCATTCCCTTTGGAGAGGTGTTGTAAAAAAGGTCAAAGGCAGGCCTAGCTCTGCCAGCACAGCAGGTTAAGCACAAGGCCTGTAGCACAGTCATTACAGTGTGAGTGATGCCATGGGATAGAGAGATCAGTGATATACACTCTTGAGTGGTTTGGCTTTTCATTTCTTTGCTTGGTACACTAGATGGGTTTAAAAACCAGAATATAAATCAATTTCTAATCTTCAGCTATTTTGACAAAACTCAGAGGTGCAAAGCTCAGTTTTGCACATGGTGGTGGAAGCAAAAACTACGTGGTGGTGGTATTGACAGGGCTAGCTGGACCCATGATCTGAATCAAATATGGTATGTCTGTAGTCCTGATTAAAGCATTACTGTATCTCTCTCCACATAAGCAGGCTTTCAGATACAGTAGAATGTGTGAGAACTATTTAATTACCACTTATTGACAAAAAAAATCTTCATTTGAATGAGAGAAGCAGAGTCCCTTATTAAAACTGGAGTAGTTCTTGACCTTAGCAACGATTGTTTAAAATCATGCATTTCTCAAACCACCAGCAGGCTAAACTAGCACATCATTTGTACGTTTTGTTCACCTGATACGTACCTCAGCATGTCTTTTAGATTAAAAACCACGCAAGATGCTTGTTACAATAGCAACGTGGTTTTGTACATAAAACCTCAAACCTTATACAAATAAAATGACCATGGTACCCCCTGAGATGCAAAGTATGATTTTTGAAGGTGATGCTTGAAACATCTGCTTTTGTAGTTCTAATGCACTGAAACCAGGAGTTTGCCTTGCAAATGCCAGCAGATGCAACACCCAAACTCCAAGAGAAGCTCAGGAAGAGCTGTTAACAGCTGCACTGGGAAATTACCTTCATATTTAAATATGAATGCATCTAAAAATAGCCCCAGTGAGAAATGAAAACTCCATTTGTTGTTAGCCTGCCTAGTATTTGTCTTTATTTCTAGTTGATGTTATTTTATGTTATTGTTCGTGGATATAACAAAGCCTATTTCATTTCTTCTTGATCATTTTTCCCAGGGGTTGTAGAGAGGTTCTGATTGCAATTGCAAATTCTTTAGCGAGCCAGTCGTGATTGCTATGGATTGTTCAGCCACAATCATTTTGAGCCTGTGCCGGGTCAGCTCTGTGCTCTCTGTGCTCTGTGCACAGAGTGGAGCCTAGAGGCACGTAACAGAAGGGATTCAGGTTATTGAGTTCAGGTCCTCGGTACTCCAGGCAAGAGCATCTAAAAATGGGTTTACACAATATATCTGGCTGGCTGCTGCCGCAGAGGGCAGCCCCGTCTCCACTTTTGCATCAGCTTGGTTTTGGCCAGGCCTTTAGTCAGCTCAGCTGCCAAAAATGCAGACTTCCTCCCAGAATGAAATACATTTTGCTGGTGCTGCTTTTCCATGCCACTCATGATGGAGCCAGACAAGTGCTGGTGCCTGTGGGACCATCCTATTCCACTGCACTTTGGTTGTTGGGTCCAGCATGCTGCCCTGTGGAGCTGAAGTTGGCTTTTGTGGTCAGCTTTAACAGTGCTGCAGGTATGCTTTTCGGAGAGGTGAAAAGTCAAGTTTTAAGCTTCATTAGGTGCTCTATTTAGTCTCCATGGATTTAGTGGAAGCTTTCTGTGTATGTGTGCATGGAACGGTTTCAAGTCGAATCCATCCGCTCGAAGAGCAGATGAGCCAGCTCTGAATGACAGCCAGTCACACTGCACGTCACAAATTGCTGCTGGCTCAGTTTCACTTATTTGTTTATTTACTTCACCATTCTGAGCTGCCTGCAAAACAACTGCAAAGCCCTGCTGCCTGCTAGTTATGGTTTTCCACCCACCATCACCGTTCAAAACTGACTTCAACGCTGCATCTGTGAACTTCTGCCTTAGAGGTCTCGCACAGACTTGTTCTTAGTAAACGTACGAGTTTGGCATATGCAGCTGTCAAGTTTCTTACGGTTTATGCAGCCTGTCATATTACTACAAAAACATTTTTCTTCTTTGCTTTTTAATTTCTGAAACTTAAAAAAAATACTCATCTCTTTCTGTATTGTGTAATTCTACATCTACTGTATTTTTAATAACAATAGATGCCATTACATGCTGGGGCTGTTACTGTGGAATTACTTTGTTGTTTTCCCAATGGTCTAAGGATTTTAATATGTTGGCCAAATGCCTCATTGAAAGGATTGTGGTATAGGCATGGAAACTGGCACTTTCATCAAATTGTGTGGCAGCTGTTCATTTTGTCGTGACTGTAGCAGCCCTTTGCTCTTGCAATGTGGTGCTTGCGTTACTTAAGGTTTCAAGTAGAAACAGTCTCATGTAACTATTGCTGAAATGTGCAGTGCTTATTCTGGGAGTCCCTGTGCAGCGAGTGCTGCCAAAGGCAGGGCAGGATCTCTTCACTCTTGTGACCAGTGACTCGAGGAAATGGAATGAAGCTAAGTTAGGGGAGGTTTATGTTGGATATCAGCAAGGGGGTTTTTACCCATAGGGTGGGTGTGCACTGAATAGGCTCTCCAGGGAAGTGGTCACAGCACCAAGCCTGACAGTGCTCCAGAAACATTTGCACAATGCTCTCAGGCACATGGTGATATTCTTGGGATGTGCCGTGCAGAGCCAGGAGTTGGACTCAATGATCCTGATGGGTCCCTTCCAACTCAGTGTATTCTGCGATTCTATGATTATTAATCCTATGTAGCCAGCTCTGAAATCCACCTGCCTTCTCATCCTAGGGTGGTCTGGGTTCATTCGCTTCTTAGAGATAAAGAGAAGTTATTAACATTGACCATTAGCTGCTTTTGGAGTGACTGCTGGGAAAACATCACTGTACCTGTGTAAAGCCAGGAATGCTGTGCAGAAACGCAGGAATGGCAGTTTGTCTTTTGCTATGGTACCTCAATCGATAGAATACTGGGTACTAGGAAAACATATTCACATAAGTTGGGCCAGAGAGCCAGGAGGACATGGTAGGGGTTTGCATTTTCATTTTGGTGAGCAAACACGTTGCTGTATTGTGTTTGTGGCAGAAAGCAGAGGTAGATGGGAATGGAGGCAGCCGTGGCAGCCAAACCAGGAGTCATTTACCAGAGGAACGATGAGGCATCGCTCTAACAGGCACTGACCTGTTGCTGGCCTGTGAAGGGTTGTACCTTTCCACTTTGAAGCTCTACAAGTTTGATAGTTTCAACCCTAAGACTTTCTAATTCTGTTGGATATCCTTATAATACCATAGATAGCTTTGCATACGTATTTTTTATTTCATGTCGTGGCAGTGCTATGCTGCCTGGATTATAGGTATCTTTTTGAAATTGCTAATTAAGGTTCCTTTAAAGTTTTTGGATTTGCAGACTGAGCTGTCTTCTGTATTGTTTCAAAAGTGGGTGTTATAAATTTTGCAGGCATTAGTGTATTGTTTAGAAAACAGATGTTATTTGATACCTTCAAGTCATCTGACTTCTTCTGGGTAAGAGAGAGAGCACTGCAGACAAAGAGGAATTTTAAAACCCGTGCTCTCAATTTGTGTGTCCTGTGGCCTGCCAGCTCTTTTACCTCTTTCTGGATGCCTTAGTCATCCATCCAGTTAGTGGTGAGTCTGCTTTAATGTAGTCACTTGAGGCCTGTGTTTTGGGTCTGTTATTTGAAGTGGAGTTCATAGCATTTTAAAATTTTAAAACCATTACTTTGTAATGGTCTATTGCAGTGATCTGCAGCAGAGAAAACAAATTGGTTAGTACAGGAGTAAATGATCTCCTAGAATAAGGAAAAAAAAAACCATGTAGAAGAATAAAGGAAATATTTTATGGCTTCTAGAACTTTTTTTATAATCACACGTGACTGCTTTTCTCCCTGTCTGTGCTCTGCACACACATGCACATACATATTTTCCTTACATTCCAAATGTTTCTGGTCAGAGCAGCTAGTTGCAGGCACAAATGCTGTTAGGAAAATATCAGTCCTAGAAAGAGCAGCTATTGAAAGATTAGAAGTGACTGAAAACAAAATCTTGTAGGAGAATTTCTAATGTAATTGTAACATAATTTGTTGCTGCTCTTGCTCTGCTATGGCATGATTAAGTACTGAATTTGAATCAGCTTTTAAAAGAAAATGCTTAGTTTCATTCCACAGCACAATTGGCAACTAAATAAAAGTTCAGACTGGATTTTTTTTTTCCAGTCCTCTTTTCACAGAGAAAGAAAAATGTACATAGGGTCTTTTGTATTTTGCAGAGAGGAAGTGTAGCACAATAGACCGTCGGAGGAAAGCAATTCCGATAATCAGTTTTCTGTACTACTTACTGCAACTGGTCAGGACTGAGGTTTAATTAAATTTTAGGGATAAAGGACAATAGAGTGTGCTAAGGATGGCGAGTCAGCTTAAACTTAGAATTTCCTGGCTTTAATCCATTTCTGTGCCAACTCAGTAGCACTTCAATGTATGACTTCAGATGGTATTCTCTTGTATAGAAGGTAATAACTGTTGAGGTTTTAGAAGTTTTCCAGGGTCTCTTTTGACTTCCAGAGTAATTATTCGTTCATGAGTGGGCAATGGAAGTTTGGCACCTGGGAAAGCCCCCCTTCTGTGCCGAGTTTCAGCACTGTGCGTTTACACAGTAAGTTGGCAAGTTTGTTAGTTTGTCACTGTTTTTAAAACAATGCTAAAATACAGTGATTTCAGAAGGGTAGTTTATTAAGAGCAAATGCCTGTTGACTCCTAAAAATGTTTTGTATCAAGTTGAGAGAAGATGAAAATAACCTGGTGTGCTATTATGACATTTAGAGTGACCTTCTGTATAATAGGGCCCAAATGACTCCTTGACACTATTTTTTGGTATCACAGCTGTCACAGGCACAGCTTCAAAAGGCATCCTGTCTTCCCAGGTGAAGAGTCTGCTGCGTATCTGAAATATGAACTATTGCATACTTGTCCTCCAAACTGCCCTCGCTGTTAAAACCTGTTCCAGTTTGTGATCTGTGTGGTGTCAGTGGTGTTGGACATTCCCAGCAAGACGAGTAATCACGTGATAAGAATTGTCACGTATTCTGGGGTTTGATGGCTGCAGGTAAATCACTCCTACCTTGCTGTTGGATGTGTATATTAATTACATTCTTCTGAAACAAATTTTCTAGGTTTTGGATTACTTCTTTAGAGCTTTTCTAGTGCTTTTCTAGAGCCATTAGCATTTTTTTTCCGCAGGATGGATACAGCTGTAGCAGTGCTTAAGATTGTGCTCAGCCAACAGCACAAATTCAGAATCAAAAAGAATTAAACAAAATTTGAATTCTTTGTTGATAGTATTCCCACTTTGGCATCATTTTAGCCATGCTGTTTTGTCAGGCTGGAAGTCTACAGACCGTTTAAAACCAGTTTTGTAGAATTCTATTTCTCAGGCACATCTAGAGTATTAAAAAAAAGAAAAGCAGAAAGGACTATCTTTCAGTGTGCCTGGAAGTTTGCTTTTGTATTCTTTAATTGTCAAAAGAAGCTTGAGCTGGTGCTTCTGCCCTGCACTGTACTTCTCTACTGCATTAACATTTATTAATGAACAAGTGCCAGTGTTTTAGCATCCACTTACATAATTACTAGATAATTAAATAAAATACTCTAATTGTGGAGAACCCCAAAACACTATGTTGAGATATGTTTAATTTTCTTGCTGTGAAAGAAGACCCTGCTTCACAAACTTTCCTTTTCATTCTTTTTCTTTCACACACTTTATACTTTTGTGGGTGATATGTTCAGCTCAACTGGCATGTTTTGCACAGTCTGTGCTGCACTTTTGCATTACAATAGTTTTTCTTCAGTAATGATGTGAGAAATTTAAAAAAACCCAACATGATAAATCAAAACACAACTCAGATCTTTGGTATCTATCTGCTTTTTAGCTGCTGTTATAGGGTACATTTGTGGTCCTACATGATATGGGTTGGAATACCTAACATTTGAAAAGCTTTTAGGCTTAAAAAATACGTTCATAATTAGTTAATTCTGATGTAGAATTAATTTTATTGAATAAATTAGAAACGATAATAAACTGGAGGAGACACCTATGAATTTTGCTGATGCATGATTAAAGTGAACACTGCTTCACATTACCTAATTGTATAAACAGTGTTAGTAAGCCTAACTTTATAGACTGCAAATATTTGGATTGGTATTTGTCAT
Source organism: Melanocharis versteri (assembly GCA_013397845.1). NCBI lineage: Eukaryota > Metazoa > Chordata > Aves > Passeriformes > Melanocharitidae > Melanocharis > Melanocharis versteri. The sequence continues at coordinate 499,465 of VZTG01005656.1, read as the reverse complement.
AGCATTTAGTTAGGACAAGCCCCAATACTGTATTTATTCCCAGCCTAAGACATATGCTGCTTTTACACAGATGTTCCAAATCAGTGTGTTCAGGCTGCTTATTCCCACCTACTTTCATGAATCATTTGAAAAGGGAGGATGGAAAACACTGACAATTTTAGCAAATGCAATTCCAGGAGCTCATTAATAAATACGTTTCACATGTGCCCAAACCTTGAATTAACAATAAACCTGATATGAGAATGTGAAATTGATACCTACTGCCCATTTTTTCCACTGTTTGTGCTGTAAATGGTACAGGGAAGGCTGTTGAGTAATTTTGTTCAATGATGGGCTAAATATTGCTTTTACAGAGACCAATTTTCTACTTCAGACAACAAAAGCTCTAGATTTTGTTGTTGTTGTTTTTTTTTTATTTCTAATTGCTGAAAAATTATTTCAGCTAGTCTTGCTTATCATATAACAATAAAGCTTTAGGGCAATTGACCTGCTGACCTTAATTCCTAGGAAACTGTCACATTTCTTCTTTATCCCTTTGTTCCTCCTAACAATGTGACCCAAAATACTACCGAGCTTTAAAGTTTCTCAGCGTAGTAAGGTCAAGCTTTAGTCGCCATAGCTACAGTTCAGCTCCGCGGGTCAGAGGGCAAATAGATTAATGATGTCAGACACATCTTTAAATGGTTCTTACACCGCTTCGCCATGCGGTGAGCAGCTGAGCATATTTGAGATGACAAAGGCCTTCTTAAGTCTTGCTAATAGGAGGATCTTGGGAGGCGTCTGATGGAAAGGTCCTTTCCGCTGCGCGCCGGCGCTCAATATCGAGCGGCCGTGGGCACCGGCGGCGGCCGCTTCGCTTCACACTGTCAGAAGAATATTGCAAAGAGTGGATAAATAGCTGCTGCTCCCCTGCGCCTTTCGTTCTGGGCATCCAGTTCCTTTGTCCAGGATTCAGTCCAGTGGTTAAAAGCTTCAGAGAGGATGTAAAATAGTAAGCTGGAAGAATATATTGCCATTCTTGATGAAAGACGTGCTCTTTCCTCCGCAGTGGTGAGGCGAAGCCAAGAGATCTGTGGTTTGCGTGCCTGCTTGCTGGTAATTATTAATAAAAGCCCTTCTTCATACATGTAATAGTCAGACAGATATTAAAAACATATCTACATTTTTCCTCTAGATAATGAAACTTTTTAAATTAAAAAAAGGAAATACGGCTCGCTTGATGGCTTACAGGGGTTCCTTGTGGAATAGGCCTTGGTGGTTTGGTCTCACGTAGCCCGTTTGTACCAGAATTCAAGACTAAGTAGCTGTTTGATCATTTTAATTTATGAGCAAGAATATTCTTCCTTTATAAGATCTTATTACTTGCACACCTGCGCTATTGCACTTTTTTCAGAGAATGATGCATGTTGCACAAAAATGAGAAGCTGTGGGTGACTTGACATCATTGCTATGTTAGTTAAAAAAAACCAAAAAAAACCCCAAAACCCCCCCAAACTGGAGCAAAGCACTTTCACGTGTACTGTATCCCAGTATCTTCAGCAGGCTTGTTTGAAATAACATCTGTGTGAACCATGAATTTATTCTTGAAATGGAAATCAAATTAATGGCTTGTGTAAGTCTCCAAACTGAATAAAAAGAATAAAAACTTCATCATGAAGTATGTAAGCAACATCAATATATTTTTATTATATGTGTACACTGTCCTTCATCAAAATGCATTATCAGTTTATTATTGGGTAGTTGACAGCAGGAAAGTAGGAACTGCTGATGTAAAACTAATTTAGATGAAGAGGGGAGTCAGAGCCTCTCAACAACAGAGTGTCCTGATGCTGCTGGATGGAAGAATATTGTCAGTCCTGGGAACGACTTGGTTACCTGGTGCTGCATTACAGCCTTTGCTTGCAACTGGCAGAACTGTGTAGTATTTCCTCTTCAATCTGCTGGAATTAATTGCAACAGCAGAATTTGGACACCCGATGGTCAGCAAAATAAATGCTGATCTCTCAGGGCTTGTTCTATTGGGCTGTATCAGGGGCATAACAAACAAATATTTATGTTCTTTCAGAGTCATTAGTATATTACTTATGCTTCTGAAAGGTGCACTGTTGGTTTTTTGGATCATTTTCCTAAAGCTTTTTTATCTCTACATTTGATATTTAACAGATTCTGTTCCCTTCAGTCTGAAGTTCTGCGAGTGCAGTGTTGTCTTTATTCTAATACTAATGAAGAATAAACCACTCTAATCAGGTTTAAGTATTTTTTTCATTGTTGCTGTGAGGTGAAAGAAGAAGCACCTTATTTTCCAGTATTACTTTTCCAGCCTTGTAGGATATATTACAGCCTCTTTCTCTACAGCTCTCTCATTCCCTTGGCCGACTGCAAAGTTTGCTTTTGTTCCTCAGAGCACTAATGTAGTACCTGGCAGTTGAGTGCTGCCCCATTTCTTGTGTTCGCAGGTGCCTTTCTCCTCCAGTCCAAATTGTTTCACTGATACTCTCACATCCTCCCCGTGAGAGGTTGCTGCTTTAGCGCCTACTTTTTCACCTGGAGTAAGTTTTGATTCTTTCAGTTCACAGAATCATGGAGAGTTTTGGGTTGGAAGGGACCTTAACAATCATCCAGTTCCAGCCTCCTGCCGTGGACAGGGACACTTTCCACTAGACCTGGTTGCTAGTGAACCAGTCCAATCCAACTGACCTTGAACAGTTCCAGGGATGGATCATCCTCAACGTCTCTGGACAGCCTGTTTCAGTGCTACCCTCACGCTAAAGCCTTTTTTCCTAATACCTAATCTAAACCTACTCTCAGTTTGGATCCATTCCCCCTTGTCCTGTCACTCCATGCTCTTGTAAATAATCCCTCTCCATCTTTCTTGCAGATTCCTTTCAGTTACTGGGAATGTCTCCCCTAAGCCTTCTGTTGTATAAATTCTTTCAGCCTTAGTGTTTTGGAGACTTTCATATGTCAGCTGAGTTTAAGAAGTTAACTGATATTTTTGGAGAATATTTCTCTTGAAGAGTAACTGAGTTAGTCTTGGCCTTGGGAAAACTGAGGAGTTCCATGTGTGTGGCATACCTGGATGTACTAAATACTGCAGCTGGGCCCGTGGCATGCAACCAGAGTGGGAGAGGGGGTCTGACTGCACGAGGGCAGGGGCACAGCTCCAGCAATTCACGACAGTAAATCGTGGGCAGAGCCCTGGGTACTAAATGAGCGAGGCGCTGCTGGTCCTTGTACAGGTGCCGTACCAGGACCAGGAGAGCTGGTTTCAGACAAAAATACTCTTGTGCAAGGTGAAAAAGCAGCTGCTGCAAACTTTCTGCAGAAAACTCTTCCGCTCGTTTCCTTCCAGCTCTGTGCACCTTTCAGTTCTTAATCGGTAGAACAGCTCAGCTAAGGGCCTTCTTAATGTGGCAGGTTCTGGACTGACAGCACTTGTATCCCCTGGGAGCTGTCAGATACTGTTGCTGGGGTTCGGTTTGCCTGTGATCATTCAGTGATTAGTAATGACACTATTTCTTCATGGTCATTATTTTGAGGAAATTTTATGTGATTGACAGAACCACACAATTAAGAAAGATGAAAAAAAACCCCACCCCAAACTTTGAGCTAGCCAGCTCTCAAAATGTGCTTTGTGGTGTGGGAAAATGTGTTTGTCGTTCTGTAGATGTGTTGATATAGGCACTGACAGAACATAAGATCCCTTGGTTTCTAGAACCTTATCGTGTGTGCTTTACTGGCCTGCTCAAATCGTTAGAAACTGCATTTCAAATTGAATTATTATTCTGTAACGCTGCAGCAGACAGTTAGCCTTAGTTTCCATGTCCTAGTCATGAAGTGTATTAAAGGAGCTTCATCTCCTTAACTGATGGACAGTGATTCTCTACTGGATGCAGACTATTGGGATATAATAAACTAATTGTAAACCTGATAAAACAAGCGCTAGAAGAGTAAAAAATGTATTAGAATCTCTGGCCACAAATTTACACACCGTATCCTTCCAAAAAAACCACTAAAATCAAGGAAACTTGCCAATTTAATAGTGAGTTTTGCTAGGTTTTCATTTGTATGTTTTGACAGATGTTGTAGTCACATGTTCTGATAGATTTTTTGCGTCCCTCCGCTCGTCCCTGAGTCTGAGCTTTCGTTCCTGGTGAAACTCAAGGCACTGTTACTGGCCCACGTCTTTCCCTATCTGAAACTAATTCTTCTTCCTGATGGTCTGGAGGGCAGCCCGTGCTAGTCACCTCAAAGGTCTGGTTTCTTTCAGGGCAGTACTTGGTAGGGATGGAAATTTCCACAATCCTTTCCTGATGTTAATAGAGGAGCTCTGATTTATGAGCGATATAATTCTTTCAGTTTTAACTTTTACAATTCATGAAGCCGCTCGTGTCTGGGGTATTATTAGATTAGGTATCCATTTTCTTAATAAAAACCGTGGATAAGTGGAGGCTCAATATGAAGATTCAGAAAGGGAACTGTAAAAAAATTACTGAATAATACAATTATTTTTCAGGATAATTTGTTTTATCCTAATCTTACTGTGCAAAATGTGCCCAAGAACAACTTGTAGTCTACTTTCCAATTTTCATGTATGATAATTAAGTAACTTCTGATATCTCTGTGCTATCAAGTACTGTGTTTTTTTCTTTTTCAACACAATGTATAAGAAACCGCTGCTGTCCTCATTACTGCATCAAAAAAACCTGTTGAACTAAAGTTTTCACCATTTTTGTGTCTCCAAAAATTTATTTGGGAAGCTTGCAATGAAAACTTTCCAATGTGAAGTGCATTCCCTGGACTTCAAAAGTGGCACAAAAGCAGATTTTTCGAGGTGATTTCCTAAAACCAGAGGCTTGGACCATTGCATGTGTGGTGTGGTTACGTGAGTGACTGTGCACAGCGATTTCTGAGCCATTTACCAATTTAAGACAAATGGGAATTAAATGATGGCGGAAACCTGTAGTAGCCAAATCTACTGACATGCTGCTTTTTTAATGTGAAGTTTATAAAAACCCTTGAGTGTCGTGTCTGATCTGATTGTCTGCCATTATAAATGGTGTCTGGCAGAGTGGATGTAATTCGTGTACAAAATGAAACGAGCGCTTAAGGGTAAAAAGTACCGCAGCTTTTTTAATATGAACACAAGCATAATGCAGGCTGCTTATGGAGGCCTTGCTATTTTCCTGTATTAAATCTCATAATTTACTGTGCACCCCTACTTAGGTAATGCTTCATTTTAATTCCATTCATAGTGAACATTCTTATTTTTATAAAGCATCTGAGATTTCTTTTTGGTCAAGAACTCTTTTGAAGTGCCCGGGAGTACTACTTGCAGCTGCAGAAATGGTTTGGCACTGCAATTATGATCCCATTTCTCAAAGGTATATGAGAGGAGAAACAAAAAGGGGCTTTCCCTGATCTTGTTTACATCAAAAAATGGCAAGAACAAATCAGAGACTTTAAAAACAATAGTAGCAGATGTAGAGAAAACCAGGAGCAGGCGAGGAGTTGCGGGAGGTACACTTTCTTTGCAGATGTTTAGAGCAGAAACTAAATAGAGTGACATAGCTAATATTGTAAAAAACAATATTTAAAAAGTTGATTTAGAAGCAGATTCAGAAAGAGGGAGGCGTTTTTCCCTTGATAGAACTGGAGATAGGGTAATCATCTTAGAGAAGGCTTGAAAATCAAAAGGCATAAACAAAGTTCAATTTAGTTGTACATGTGTATCCTTTCAGCTGGCAGACCAAATTATTCTGATTGTTTCTCATCAGATTTTAGTCCTTCTGTTCCATGCTGTTTATATTAACTTCCATTAACCTACATGTTTTGAGTGAAAGTTTAAAATGGGCTATGAAAATTGCTTTCATCACTTCTAGATTTTAAAATAAGCATCAACACTGGATTGTTCTGTGCCTATAACAGATTAGTTTTAATCAATAGAGTATTGATAACTTACAATAACATAACCCAGAATGACTGCATGCCTTTAAATGGAAGTTTAAATGTTTAATTTTTTTTTTTGGTGATTTGAATAGGTTTGCAATACCCTAAGAAAAAGAGTTGTGTTTATTTAATGCTAGAATTTAGATATTTAGGAGTTTTTGCTTTTACCGTTGAGATGTCTTATTGCACTTTAATGTAATGCTCTTAGAATAGTAAATCTATAAAGTGGGAAGCCTGAACTTGCTGCTTTCAGATACAGGTTAGCTTCAAGTTTGAGTTCATTTTGCATTCCTTCAAAATCATCAGTGATGAATATAGTCCAAGGATCCAAGAGTATATATATGCATATATTTTAAGCATTGTTGTTCGCTGAATAATTAATGTGAAAGCTGCTCATAAAGCTTGGCCAGTAATGTACCTTTGAAAGGTATTACCATCAATATCTGACATGACTTTGATTTCTGCTAATGATATGTAACCAGGAAGACTGCTTAATCTGTCACTGCGTATAAATCACAGTAGCTGGGTGGTCAAGGAGACCACTGTATTTGGTAGTTTGGGAGTGTAAATCCCTAATCCATCACTGGCAAACTGGATTTCTAAGTGCTGCTTTATGTGTTCTGTTGTAGGTCTTTGTTTATAATGCATTTCATGGGTTTGGAGCTCGTAAGAGGTGAAACTGGGCAGAAAAGCTTTTATTTAATGCTAAAATCCCAGCACATAATGCTCATTTAAATAAGGAGAACTAAAATGTAGAGCAACAAAAGGTGAATAAACTATAAATGAGCTATGAGCTTCTAACCAGCTGTTACATTCCATTTTAGAAGCAAAACAAATTAATGCAAAGGAGGGGGAAAAAAAACCCAAGGAGAAAAGAAAAGGATTTTTGAAGCAGAACACAAATAAACAAGTAGTGCCAGGAATGGAGTGGGAGGCTGGCACAGGCAAGGATGCAGGCACTCATTGTTTGGTAAGGCACACACAGACAGGGTGTGTGAACATGGGGTGTTTTATCCTCACTCCCCAGCTGAAGAAGTAAAGATGCTTTAGCCTGTGCTACGGAAAGACTTGGTATGGAGCCGAGGTTGGAACGGGATTTGATCAGCCTTCAGTGAGAAGGAAGCAAAGGCAATTAGAGAGTGATGAAGAGCCTGTTGATACACCTAGTGAAGGCTCTGCCGGGTGGAAAAATTATTCTGTGTAGTAAGTGACATGTTTGAGTGACAAAATATCAACTTGGTAAGAAATTAGTTCATTTAATGCAATTACTGCAGTAACCTTCAGAATCACATCTTGGGCTGATCCTGTTGGAGGAAAGCAAAGGGAACAATGGGGATTCATATTTCAAGTCTGGTGAGCAGTGAAGAAAATAGCCTTAATTTTTTTGTCGAGTAAAAACTGTCTTCAGTATCCAACTAAATCCTTCCCTTTTGGGAAGGGAAAACAAAGAAGCCAGAGGATAATGGAGCTGTGAGCAGTAAGTGTGATGAGCTTGAAATAATTAGGCATTGCTGTGAAAAAAAAAATTGAGATTATTAAAAGTTTTGCACAAAGAACATAGGGTAGTCTAAGTGAATCCCAGCCTTTTGTATGCATCACATGAAGTAAGCATCCTGAAAAATAAATTACTGTTAAGTACTCTTTGACACTCTGCAATGTATTGAAAACTGGTTAAAGAATCATGAACAAAGCGATGCAGTCAGTTGATGAATCGGTTGGCCATTTGCATTTTATGAAGATTTATTAGTATATATGTTGTTTCAGGGCATCAGGCTGAAATGATGGATAAGTAAACTTGTGTACTTTGAAGATAATACTTTCTGAACTTGAAGATTTCAGAGAAAGCCAGTGTAGAAAATGAAGTTAAGGAAAGGAAAAGGGAATTATTTTCCCTTGTGGAAAGTGTTTTGTGTATCCAGGGGAAAAAAAAGGTGCCTGGTAAATAAAAAAATAGGGTAATAAGTGGTTATGGTGAGAAGGGATTGTGACTAATAAAAATTATGTGAATAATGTCATAACATGGTTGTTCTATGAAGAATTGAAAGTTGGGGTTGTCCCCTAGTTGCAAATAAATTCAGATACTCATTGTACAAAGCAGCAGTCACTGGCCGTGCCTAAGCAGCCAAAACCTCTGTGGCATCCCATCTCTCATACTCAGAATCCCAGGAAAGTCAACCACAGCCCCGAGATCTGCTGTACCATGTTCTCTTGCCCTGTTGCTCCACAGAGGAAGATGGTCTGAAGGTTGGATAGGAATAAAAAATTGCTAACTGAGCCCTCCCCTAAAAAGCTTCAGCTCTTCACTTTTTGGATCAAGCTGAAAATGGTTTTTGTGTCAAGAACTAAAAGCAAGCTAATACGAATTTTTCCTTAGAAGTGAGAGGGTGAAGGATATGAGACATGGATAAAGTATTGAACAGAACTTAAAAGGCAAAACAACACTGCAGTGTCTTAATTGGATCCTATAAAAACATTTACATCAGTGTGGTAGTTACCCTTTTATCGTTGCTTTTGCAGTCTCTGAGACATTATAGAGAAATCATTTAATTTCTATGTTTACTTTGAAATGAACTAATGCAGAGTGCTGGGTTTTCTGGTTTATGACTTGCATTACTGCTTCACCGTATTAAAATCCTCTCAAAGTTCTTTAACCAGCACAGATCTGTTGATAATTGAAATCTAAGAATCAGCTCTCTAAACAAAGGTCACATTATTTTCTTGTCCTATGCTAAAATAAATATTGATTAAGTAAATGACATGGCAATAGAAAAGCTAAAGTAAAAGGATGTTTCTGGTTCTTAGGTTCCCTTTTTCTGGTGAGTAAGGACATTTAGCAGTGTGCAGGAGTAGAGATTGTGTGGCTGTATATGTGGGAGCAAAAGCTGAACAGGAGTTACTTGGTCCACAAACCTTTCTGACTTGAAGTGAAATTATTTGCAAATCCCAAAGTACCAAAAATTAATAGGCCACATTTTCTTGGTTTTAATTGAAGTGAACTGATTTTTTTGACTAATCTATGCATATCTTCTATTACAGTTTTAACAAATTTAATTCTGATTTTAAGAAGCTTTTAAAAGCAGAATAATATTCCCCGCTTTCTTTTACAGCTGAGTTTGGAGGGGCTTTCTGTGTCATTCTTAAAGCCCCACTGGTCATGGTTGACCCCCCAGTCTTTCTACCCAGTGCAAAGTACATGTCTTGCACCCATTTTCACCTTTCACCCATTTTATCTTTAAAATTGTAACAGGAACTTGTAGCAGAGTGAATTTTATACAGACATCAGGCTGACTTTCTTCCCTTGTTTAAGCAGAAACAAATATTCCTTCTGATTTTGGTGACAAGGTGCTGTGTATGTAATTTGAGTACTAGTTCAGGACAGTAATTGCTACCGTGTGACATTTTGTGAATTGATGCCATGATTTGTCAGGTTTTCATGGATTTTTGAATTATAGTGGATCACCAGTCAGTGCTGATTATTGCTTTGCAGCACAGAATTTTGAGAAGAAACAGTGCAAAGATGAGGTTTCCTGTAAGAGAAGCCCCGAGCTGCATTCAGTCAGACTCAGGGGAGGCTGATGAAGTGTTCTGGAGGAGCTCATTTCTGCCCGTGATGAGCTGCTTCCTTGATTGAATAGGTGACTCAGTTCCTGACAGCTGTCAATCTTGATGTTTGCTTCTGAACTTCTGCTTTGCCTCATTCATCTTAATCTCTGATTTGCTTTTCAGTTTTTTTTGGCTTTGTCTCCTGTGCTCGTTTCCATTCTGGTCTCTGTGTTACCTCTTCCTTTCGTGTGGCAAACCTTTCATCGCTTTCCTGTAGTCCCCTCCACATGCAAAGATTAAAGCAGGCTGCTGGTTTTAAATTCTAATTAAAAAAAAAAATTACAGTACTGCAGGAAAGATGTTGTATTTTAAAACCTTAAAAAGCAATCTAAAGATGAGTAACGAACTTCCCTTTGTCCAAAATGGCTAAGATAAGATAGTGAGAGAGATATATAAAAGATACCTCAGTTGGCAAATGGCTGGTCAAAAATTAGGATGAAAATGTCAGAATGAATATGTATGTGTCTGTCCAGACAAATTTTTAAATGTGCTTTGACCATCTCCTAAATTGAGTTCCACTGAATTTTTTTTTCTAGGTGAAAAGAAAAACCCAACAGGAGAGGGATGTCTTTGAAAGTTTCCCAGAATTTATCCTAAATTAATTTTTTTTGTACACACGAATCACAGAACCTACTCCCCAGCTTATAAATAAAGTATTGTTTTTGTTGTATCCAGTGGTGAATTATGAATAGGGATGCCTAAAAAGTGGAAAGCTACAGTAGTTTCCAGACTATTGACTGAAATTAGAGATGTTTAATACTTCATTTCTTCTAGACTGACTCTCCAAGTACTGTAGTTGACTAACCTTGCAATTTTTAAAAAGAATTAAAATTACATACATCATGCTGTTTATTGAACTAAAAGTCAAATGCATTGTTTCTTTAGATAACACTGCTTAAATATTAAATACATTTTAAAACTGAAATAAGGTTACTCCAGTGCTAGAACACTGAAGCCAGGAAGCCCTGAGCCCATCCTCAGATGTGCTGCAATTTTGTGACCTATTGTTTGCTGTCTGTCAGTGCTTGTGCCCCTGGCTCGAGAACGTGTGGGTAGTGCAGGAATTGGAGTAGATAACTGATAAATTTAAATCAATGAATAGCATGCAAGAAACTATGTGTGCCTATGCTTACATTACTTTTTTTAGTAATATTTTACTCACTATTCCAGATGAAAGTCTCATGTTCTTGAAGGGATCTGGTCTTAAAACCTTAAAGTCTGTCCATTTAAAGTCTGTCCATTGTAATAATTTAAAGAGAAAAGACTGTCCCTTCTGTTGCTGCACACAGCAGATCAGGCAAAGTGTAGTTGCCCTGTATTTAATTGTGAAGTTCAGCAAAGTTTTTCATATCTCAGAAATACCTGGCCTGGTTCTGATTTATAGAAGATGAAATTATCAGTCAAACACACACAAAAAAAACCCCAAATGCTGTATTTGCTGAAAACTCAAGTATGCAATTTAAAAATAATGTTTGAGTTCTGTTGTAAGCGTGACAATATTTCAAAATTAATGGAAATCTCTTGTGCGTGTGGAAGCTTTGAAATAGGAAAGGAGATTTTATCTCTTCTCCTATTCTGATGCTCATGCGCTCCTCTGTGTCAGATCTGCAAATGTTTTGGATCCAGTACTGTGTGTTGCTAGGTGGCACAGATGATAAAAGACGAATTTTCACTGTTCCTCTAAAGTATTTTGTTTGTGGTTGATCCATGTGTAGTGATGACTCTTTTTTCTGGGGGTGGTGTGATGGTGGGGAGGAGGAGAGGTGCTAAATTCAGGTTTATAAACTGAATAATAAAAGATGTTCACACCTTCAAAAATGTAATCAACATGGTAGTTTGGCCAAAAGTGTGGTACTTTTGCAAGTTTTTCTAACATGTTTATTTGAGAGTAAAGGGAGCTTTTCCCTCTCTGAGTGAGAATTATCAAAACCAGGATTCTGTACTATGGGACAGCTTTCCTGTACGTGGCTATAGATGATGGTTTTGCAATACACGATGCTGTTTGCTGAAAGGACAGGCACAGAATACAAAGGGTTCAAGTGGATTTCTGGACTCTTCCAGTCCAACCCTGTGTTCAGTTAGATCAGCTTGCTCAGGGTAGGGTCTAGCCCAGCTTCCAGTGGTTCCCAGGATGGAGATACTGCAACCTTTCCGGGCCACCTTCTAGTACTTAACTGCCCAAATGATGCTGAGTTTTGCCTTATATCTCATTGGAATTTCCTGTTAATGGAAATCTAAGATGGCAGGTGCCAGAACGTTGTGTGGGGGATAGATAAACATGCACTGGGGTCTTTCTTAGTAGTCCAGTTTATTCGGTGTGGTGTGTGACATTTCTTGCCAGAGCAATGAGGTAAATGCTTTGACATTCCGTGTTCTGCGTCTGCTCTTTGGGCTTCTTTGTTGCGGAGGGAAAGATTGGTTGCATGCTGGCTAAGCTGACCAGAAACATAATGTCCTGTTTATTCCTGAAGGCATGAGCATCGGGTCTCAGGAATCCTGCATCAGGTCCTTAGCATATGCCTGCAAAAATCTGGGTGTTTGAGTGATAGGATCCACTGATCATCAGTCCAAGGGATTTTGCTGCCCGCACAATCTGTGACAGCCATCAATTGACAGATCAGATTGTGTTCCTGCTGTAGATGCTGCTTCTTCACATTCTCATTTTTTAAGCCCAGACCATCTCTGTGCATGTGTTCATAGCAAGACCTTGGGTTTTGCTAGCAATATACACTGTGTGTTTTCATGAAACTGTTTCCACAGTTCTCAAATCCCTTGAGCTTGTTGTGGGGGAAACCTCTATTCTCAATCTTATGCTTTAGGATGAAACATGTTAGTAAGGTAAGATCCATCTTACTTCCTCTTATATGTCTAACGTTTAAACACCTAAATGTGAGCTACACGTCTCTCAGGTTACAATCACCAGAGATAAATAAATCACAGAAAGAGACTCAGCTTGATTAAATTAGGAATTGAAGATAAGTTAGAATAACTGCTGTCTTAAGCCATTTATTCCTTTCCATTGTCTATAGGAAACTCTTGACAGTTAAATGTGAGCTGGTTGCGTTAACCCGTGGAAACCTTACCTGAGGTGACTGAAATCCCACCTTCCTGTTATTGTACCACACTTCATATGTTCTGCTTGCTTAATTATGGATGCTGCTTTTAGCAGACAGCCGTTCCGTCTGTTTAATGTCACAAATTCAGTGCCCGATACGCTTTGGAAAGAGATTTTGGGGTGAGCGATGTGTTACAATTTAAATGTTTGAATGTATTTTGATGTGACAGCTATGTTGTCTAACTAGAAATCGGTATTTTATGAGTTCTGAGAAGGATGCAGCATTGCATAAAGGTAGCTGACAGCTTGTGCACGGTGCTCTGGAATTTCCAGACACAAAGACTATGCAAATGTTGACAAGATATAAAAATAGGTACTTGTGAAGTATTGTACTTGGTCTGGATAGTAATAAGACTGCTTTTAGCCAAGCTGTTTCCCCTGGAGGCCAGCACTCAAGTGTCTGGGAAGACACCAGATGACCTCCAAAGAGAAGATGTGGGGTTTTTTGTTTGCTTGGTGCTTTGTGGTTTTTGCTCTTTTTTTTTTTTCTTTTAGGCAGCTAAACCATCTGAACTGTTGGCATAAGCTGTCAGAAAAATCCTTCTTTGAAACATGAAGACTGACTAGTATTTTCGAGTTAGGAGTAAAGGCAAAAATAAAACTTAATGTAGAAGCCTGAATCTATTACAAGTTTGTTGGCGTGGGTTTTTTCATAATACTATCAACTTCGTGGATTGATGGCATGGAAACTGTTTTGTCTAAGAAGTGAAAAATTAGATGACCACTTGTTCCTCAGAGGTAAAAAGAAGATGCACCTGACACTTGGAATTTATGAGATAATTCCCTGCAAATGCTGGACTTGAACTGAATACTCGTACTTTGAGATTGGGGTAAAGTTGTGGCAACACTGAATTGTTCAAGAGGAAAGAGCTTCTTTCTTGTGGTTGGGATTTGATGTTTATTTTAGAGCCCTTCAAGAGCATGATAGTATTTGGAAGATACTTTAACAGCAAGTGAGGCTGTCACATATACATGATAAAATGCATTTTATTACGTGCTTTTGCAATTCACCGAATGGATAACCCTGTGCTAAGTGTAGAATATATAGATAGAAAAGCATTGGAAGAATATAGCTCAATATTCAGAAATACGCTGTCTTTTAGAGGCAATGAAAACATGTCTCGGCACTCGGAATGGCATTCATTCATACTTCATCACCAGCTATTGTGAAAGGAACTTCTAGTAAAATACTCTAGCATTTGATTTTTTCCCTTATTAGACTGTAAGGCCCCTGAAAGTTTTATGTGATTTTTTTTTTTGAGTTTTCCATTCTGTCTTCAAAAAACTTACAAGAAGTTTTGTCTTTCTTTCCCTCGTGCATGTTTCTTTTCACCAAGATGGAAGTGTTGTGCTCTCAGAATGTTAACCTTTCCAACATCCCTGTGAGATATTCATGCGTGAATACTGTCTCAGTCTTCAGGGATGTTATTCCCCTGGAGCTACAGGAGGATATTGTAAGAGCTTGGACTAAAGCTCTGGAGTCCCATGTTGTAAAGCTTGTGCTCAGAGAGGTGGATGATGCTGTTCTAGGCAGTGACAGGCTTTTTGGGGCGAGTCAGGAAGTGCTGGTCGCATGAGAAATGTTTTGACTAGAAACAACTCCAATCAAGCAAATCTCTAGGGATATAACTGTCGTGTTCCTGAACAAAGAATGATCAAACAAAAGCTTACAGTGAGGTCTTAATTCAGTCCATGACAAAGCATCCTCTGGCTTCACTGAGGTCAGATTATATTTTGAGTATTGAAAACCTTTCTAAAAATCCCTACCTTTTTATACGTTTTTAAAAGTAAATTGTAATAATAAATTTATTTCTATCAGCATATCAATATAAATTAGAGATTAAAAAGATGAATAACTTTTCCACAGTATGTTAATATTTAACTGACTCCAGAGATTTTTGTCTGTGTAATAAATGAAAAGTGTTGTCTGAAAGATTCAACTCAGGATCTTCATAGTTGCCAACTGTAAATTTTCTATACTGTATTTAATACTGAAAGAAGAGTCCTAAAGTAATTTTAAGTAGTGTCAGAATTTTGAAATGTCCTTTAAACATCTTCAGTGATGTAAGAGAGTGACCTTTCTCTGCTTAAAAAGAAAAAAAAAAGAGAGAGAGAGAGAAAAAAATTACCTTCTACATGAGAGCAAATGCCATGTACTGTGTTTAGATGTAAGTGTTAAAAAGTCACCCAGGTAGAAGAGGCTTCTTTCTCCTCTTGATCTGCAGAGATAAATGTAAACCTTCCAACTGCAGGCTCTTGGAGTTAGGGCAGCAACTGGTTAGACCTTCTCAAATAAAAAGATGCTGAAGCATATTGTCTTATGGTTATTCCATCCTGACTTGAGTGATTCAAGGAAATAGTTTTATCAAAAATTCAAGTGTCAGTTTTGTTGTTTAGCTTCTTTATTGGAACTTGTATTGTACACCTAAGGCTCATGGCAGTGCCTGCGAGGTGCTTTTGATTTACCTGTTAGTGAAATCTGAATCCTGTTCTGGCTACATGTTTTCCAGGTTAGTCTGAAGTTTATTGGGTTGATTTATTTTGGTGAAAAGAAGTATCTAGTCCTTTCAAACAAAAGAAATAGCAGAGATGATTTTTTATTTGCTAGCTGTGCAGAAAAAGAAAGCATAAACACATTGGTATATTCGCTCAGTTTTGCGAGCAGTTCTGGGTGGTGAAGGCTGTGGTAGGAGGTTGGTCCACTATTCCTGGGGGGAAATGTTGAGCTTTGGGATCACCTAAGTTACCTTTCCTCTTCCATACAGTTGTTAACATTGTTTGGTTATTTTTTCATACAGTCATGGAGTGTTTTAGGTTGGAATGGACCTTTAATGATCATCCAGTTCTAACCTTCTGCCATGAGCAGGGACACCTTTCACTAGACAAGGTTGCTCAGAGCCCCATCCAACCTGGCCTTGAACACTTCTAGAGATGTGGTATCTGTAAGTTCTCTGGGCCACCCATTCCAGGGCCTCACAGGGAATTTCTTCTTAATAGCCAATCTGACCCTAGCCTCTGTCGCTTTGAAGCCACTTCCCCTTGTGCTATCACTCTATGCCCTTGCAAAAGTCCCTCTCCAGCTCTCTTGTATCCTCCTTTGGGAATATTTGCCTATTTTCTGGAGTTCTTGGTTGTTTGTTTTAATTGTAACCAATGGAAGCTTTCTCCTTCTGTTGCTAAGAAGAAAATATTTACTTTTTACAGTGCTTCCCATTTATCTCTTCAGCTCTTGCCTGGAGGGGTTTGTATGTGTATATTCTTTTGCTGATATGAATTATATTTTCTGTCTGGAGATCATAAGTTTTTTTGAAAGCGAAGCAAAATGATTAAACTGAAGTCAAGTATATTATTTGAAGCTGCTGTATGTGTTTATCCTCATAGTGCTTAATCCTTGACTTTGCCTCAGGCTACTAACCCTGGCTGGTTATTAATTCCTTAAAAATGCCCTGAGCCAACATTGCTGCTGTTATAACTTGTTTGGGACTGAAATGAAGTTGATGTTTTTCTTAGCTACAGCATCTTCTCGCTGTAATGTCACCGGATCAATTGGTTTCAGCAGTGCTGCTATTTCACCACGTGCCTCGAAAAATTTATTTCTTGTACAGCATCTGTTTAGACTTCTCAAGTTAACGTTTAGTCTACCAGGGATGTAACCTATTTTAATGAAGGGATGTCAGATGTTTTGGAAATACTCTCACTATACAGATCCTAAGTGGCCTATTACGAAGAAATCCGTGGTTTCACTTGATGAAACAAAACAAAACCCTTCGGCAGGATTGGAAACGTAGGCCATTATGGTGTGGGAAGAGGACAACTGTGAAATTAGGGTGAAATACAATATGGTTTGAAATGTTATAAGTTTCTTTCTGTATACATTTTAGGGATTATTTCATAAACTACTTAAGAAATGTTGGCCTGGCATTCATGTGTCTGAGATACTCCTCTTCTGAACGTGCAGCTGAGCTTCTTCCAGGCTGGAGTTTAGATTTTTCTCTTTTAATAGAAGCCTTTCTATAAAAATCAAAATGCTGTAAAATTACGCATTGGCTTCAGGAGCAGCAAAACACCTTGGCAGATTATCTCCTAGTGCTCAGGCCGGTCCCTCTGTCATCAGCTGGCACGAGCTGAGTCAAAGCCAGTGCAGCACAGACAGTCTGTGCTGCCGGATGCCCAGCTTGTCCTGGCTGACTCAGCAGTGGCAGGGGGCACGTCTCAGAGGAAGGATGAGTCTGAAGGATGTGGTGGTGTGTGGAGCCTCTGCTTTTCTGCGCCTGAAGCGCAGCTGAGATGATGTCCCGGTAAATTCCACCGCCACGGGAAGCCCGCGCACGAGCGCGTGGCCGTGTGGAAGCCCTGCCTGTGAAGGAGGAGGAGCAGGGTGCATCTGCCAAAAATCCACCTCACTGTGCTTTTGCACAGCTACGCTTTATTTTTCATGTTAAACAACTCAGTTTCTAAGGGTTCTCTGAGACACGCTCTTCTTTTTTGAATGAGGCAAAACATCTTTAAAAGTAACAGGATCACTTAAACACCTTCAAAAAATCCCCACCCTACTCCCCCTTTTCCCCACTCTAAATTTTTCATTATGAAGAAGGTTTTGTCTCCAGGTTTCTATTTCAGAAATGAGTGACTTCAAAGACTGCTGCAGAAATCACATCCCAAACCACTTCTGCTACCTTCCAGGAAACCTTCCCAGCAGATATCTTGGAAGAAAAATCATTTGATTGAAAAAGAGCAATGGAAGGAGGTCATCCATTACTGAGAGTAATATTTAGCAATCTTCTCCTCCCTTATGAGGACAGAAGTCCAAAATATAGAATACTTTTAAGGTTCTTGGTGTGTCCAGCCTCCAGAGCATCTTCCAGCTCTTGTTACAGACCAGGCAGATAACTCTGTTTCTAATCCTTGTGTGAGGGACAACATAGAATGTTATTTCAATGCATCTTCGTATCAATCTATAAAGAAGACTTCAATATTTGAATAACAAAATGACAACTTTTAGCCCAATATGTTCCATTTATTATGTTTCATTGACCTATTTGCATCACATCAGTGCAAAGCTTCCTCCCTTCTCATAGTGCCAGAAATTACTCAATTTACCATTTAAATGGTAGAGTTAATCATTATAGATAATTAAAGCAAAGCCTGTGTGAAGAATGCTGAAATTTTGTGAATATTAAGGCACGAAATTATTTTATGCAAGATTTCTGTCATGAATATAATATGAAATAATTTCATCCATGCTAAACAACTTTATTAACTATATACTTGGTGAGATATCAAGTATCTCACCATTTTCCCTGTGATGACACTTGTGGGAAACAAAGTTAACAGGATGATGAGCAGAGGCAAATGGTGGCCCCCTGGCCTGGAAGTTCCGAGGCAGATAATTTTGAATCAGTGGTTATAAATTATACTTCTTTGTTTGTTTTCAATGTAATATTTATAATGTTTTTCCGTGATGATATAATAACTTACTGAAGTCAAAATGTGAGATGCATAAAACACTCGTGGTATGTAAAGCACTTCAGAAATTGAATGGAGACTTCCAGCTGCCTTTTCTCCAGGGAAGGAAGTGTGTCACCTTTGGGAGCTGCATGAATTTTCCTTAGACCTGAGCAAGTTACTGTATTACATGGGAGGAGAAGAGAAGGGGCAGGGATGGATCTGTAATGCCTCCCAAAACTCCCTTTTGGAGCTGCTTCTGCCACTGCTGTTCTGCAGCAAACTTTCTCTTTGGGTGATAGTGATCCCATAGCAAATGGCACTGGGAAAGCCTGGATCAGTGTTATACAGTCTAAAAGCAGTGGAGAAGCTTGTTCAGAGCAGTGCTGGTTCTCATGCATTAAAAGCCAAGAATTAAATGCTGGAAATGAAAGATGTTAATCTAAAAGTAGAACAGAATTCGTTTCTGTGTTGAACTTGGTTCTTCTGGCTGCACAGAGAAATCTGTGAAGATTTTGAACATTGAGCAGAATTGGGCTTGGCATCAAGGCAGTCTGGAGGTTGAATCAAGTGAGGCTGATCTGGTTTCAGCAGAGTTCCCTGCCGCAGATGGAGGTTCATCTCCCTGAAATGTGCCGCACAGGCTGTGGTGCAGGAGAGAATTAGCAAAGGGTTACGAAGCACGAGTGTTTGATGAGAACAGCTAAAATTTTCATAGTGCTTCTCGTGTTTTCGAAGCCACATTTGCGGTGCTGAGGCTGGCGCAGGAGAAGGCAGGGAGCTCCTGGCAAGCCGACAGCTCATCCCAGCTTCACAACATGACCGAATTCTGCCGGCGGCTGGGGTGGGGGCATGTGGTGCATGAAAGATCTGCTAGTCAGGGGAAAAAAAAGCCAGTCATTTCAGTCCCATCCCCCTCCTTATCTTGCACAGCCCCTCTCCGTGCCCTTGCTTCGTGCACAGCCCTGGAGGCACGATCTGGTTGTTTCAAGAGGAGTTCTGATCTGGAAAACATCCCCTTTCTTACTCGACGGTGCTGCCAAAGATTATTGAAAGCCGGTATCTGCTGACTCCAGTGACAATTTCTAATAAGTTTTCCATCACCAATTTCTATGGTGATGCGTGAACAAAAAAGAACACAGCTTGACTTTCAGCTCCAGAGCTATTTTTACAAGGCTGGCTCTTAAAGACAAAAGAAAACATTTTCCTTCTAAACTGAGCATATTTGACACCGAAGGTCAGTCAGAGATAATACAACCAGAACTCTGGTGTTTATGCACTCATTTGCTTATAGAGCGAATTAAACGATTTAATGACCTGATGACTTCCTCTTCTATCATCTTTAAATGAAATATAACCCTCTTCACCCCTTCGTGTGCCTCTCAGTCCATTTAAAGATCTTTTAAGGGTTTTTTTGTCCATGAAATCCGCACCTTCCATTACCCCCACCAGGTGCAGCAACTGGAATTCCTGAAATGAGATTCAGGGGCGTTGTGTGACTGCTCCTGCCATTATGCAGACGGTAATTTCTTCCCATGCTAATTATTGTCAAACAGCTAAGAGAAAGATTAAAAAGCACTCTGTTCCTCAAAGCCTTTTTTTTGCCCCCCATTATATTCTCTGAAAGAAAGGAAAAAATAATCCTGGAAACCAGTCAGTCGGGGAAATGCAGAGAGTTAGTATCTGCTTGGAGCCTCATGTGAACCTGGCCCTCCTCTGAGGACAGGGAGAGGGAAGGAATGAGGGGGGGGAGAGAGGTGTGGATGTTTTTATCAGAAGGTGCTTTTCTCACGGTGTCCAAGATAAAGGGACTGACATTCTTGCAGTGCTCTAATAGGGGTGGAGGAGTAACTGGATCCTGAATTAGGTGGTTCACGAATGTGTCTATTTTTTCCAGTCCACGTAGTTCTGCCTAGTGCCTCAGGCTTCTGGAATGGTGTTTTTATGCCACTTAAGGTCTTAGATTTGTACTTTTCAAACCAAAGAAGATGTAAGGCTTGTAATGTCTTCATTCTCACCCTCGTTTGTTTTCCTTTTTTTAATACTAGGTTCAGTCCAACTGATGGTTTTGATTTTGGGGAATTTGTTGTTGTTGTTGTTTGGTTTTTTGGTGGGGTTTTTTTGGTTTTTTTTTTTTTTTTTTTTTTTTGCTTAAATTTGTTTTTTTTNTTTTTTTTTTTTTTTAATCAGCCTAATTGTGACATTCTGTGATTAATTTTACTTGGATGGAAATGTAGCACATAGTGTATTGAGATCCTGATTTTTTTTTTTTTTAATTTTTTTTGGTTGAGTTTACAGTCTTTTTTCCAATGTGGGCTGTGGTTTCATTACAGTAAGTTCCTGCTTTGGATGCAGAGACTTACGTCAGATTCACCAGCTGCTGCTCTCTCAAAATAGGCAGCATGCCAGTACCAAGGATTAGCTGGGTTACTGTTTGTCCCACCAGTTGTTTTTAAAATCTTTAGCTGCAGAAACATCCCTGTATGCCATCCCTGCAACTCAGTGCCTGATGCCTTCTGTTCCCACCCTCCTTATAAATTTTTTTCCCCAGGTCATCTGTTTTGCTTGCATTTTTTGTATTCATTAACTTGATTTGGAAAACACTTTTGTCAGTATATTTGTGTTTTCTTATAAGCTAGTAAGCTTCCATATAAATATCTTTCTTGTCTTAGGTGATGGCTTTTTGGGAATGGGTTTCCTCTGTGTACCACAGTGGCCGCAGTATGAGGATACTGTCATTAAAATGCTTATCACAGGGTGAATGGCTCGCTTTCTGATAACCCTGGAGGAGAAAACAGCAGCAGTAAGCAATGCTCACCTAAACCACAGTTTACTCAATTTGTGGAACAATTTTGTCAATAAAATTACCTCCATGCTACAAGAGCCATGGCTTGGAGACCACGGCTTTGTGCGAGTTCCTCTCAGTCCATCAACTTCACTAATAAAGCTGAACTGAAATCCTAAACTGGTTCCTAAATTAAGCTCAGAGTTGGGCAGCACGGCTGTATTCCAGCCGAGGCAGCCAGGGATTTGCCTTGCAGGGCTTGCCTGAAGTACCAAGTGTGTGTATTTCCCTGGAGGAGCTGAGGCTGCGAGCGGAGGATCCCGGGCTGAGCATCCGTGCGCCGGTGTTGGGAGCAGACACACACCCCTGTTACTGTTGGTGCACTATTTCTGTGCTCCCATGAGAGCGTCTTGGGACATATCATGGGTTTCTTTCTCCTAAGATGCTTCTGTAGCCTTCAACTCTCCCCCTTGTCCAAGTTAATCGTGACAGTTTTGGAGCAGGCATGTCCTTTAGGGCAAATAGCAACAAAGTTAACGGAAGACCATGAACACTTTGATGTATTTGCTGCTGTGCTCCTGAAAAGATGACAGGTTTTAGCCCAAGTTTAAAAAAGAAATCTGGATTGTAGCTGCAGCCCAAACCAGAGCAGCCAGTCTGGGGGTACAGGGTCTTTGTACTTGTACCAAAGGTGACAGTATTGGGCCGAAACAAACGTAGGAGCTTCAGAGAACCAAGGGTTAAATGAAGAGAGACTGCAGGGCTGTTCCTCTGCTCCAGGGCAGCTGCTTCCTTCCAGGCTATGGGATTTAACTTCATTAACTGCACTAGGTCTATCAGAGTGTGTTTTAAGGCCTACAGAAGATTTATTCTCAAAAGGAGGAAGAGCGTTTTGAGGCACCTAAGATACATGCTGTGAGCATAGAGAAGAGCTGTGTGGCAGGAGCAAGAGAGTTGCTTGTCTGGGGAAGAAGAGATGGCAGGTTTAAGAGGCTGTTTTCCCTCTTTGCCTCTAAAACCTTTCAGACAGAAGGTGGGGCTTCACTCTCAAACCCTGTTGTTTTCCCCCAGCACTCGATTTTGCCGGGTAGGTAACTTGTGATGAGAAGTGTGTGGAGTTACATCCCCTTCAGTGTCCTTCCTTGTTGGCAGCCATACATAGAAGTGGGAAGTGGGAAGTGTGAAGTGGGAATATTTAGTGTGTGTCCTGAGTGAATGAGTATTGAAAAGCTTATGTTCAGAACTCCCCTGGATGCTGCAGCTTTCATCAGCTCTTCAAAGTGTCTGATGAGAGTGACCCGACCGCTGCTGCCCTGCTGGTCCGCCCAAGCCATGTTGTTTCTCTTCAAAGAGCTTGCCTTTTGCATTGCCTCCCCACACTTGTCTGCAGCAGAGAACTCAGAAACATCATCAGGTGGTATTTTAGGGGAGGACACGTTGTCATCCATCAGCTGTCTGACAGATGTGTCCTATCCAGAGGACTGTGCATCAGGCCTCCATGAGTGCATCAGGCCCTCTCAAACATGCTTCCACTGGGTTTAGGATCACCTGAGGAAGCCAAAGTGAAAATAACGGGAGAGGAAAAAAACGCACCCTAATTCTAGTTTAATTAACTTTTGGGCAGTTTTAAAAATGTATATGAGAATTACACCTTTTCATTAATACACACACCCATTTTAAGAAGGCATCGTGTAACTGTTTGAAACCCAGGCCTGGGAGCACAGTGGTGGTCCTTGGGTGCAGCCTGGTGCAGGCCACCCTGCACAGGATACAGTGCTGTCCCATCAGGGGAGACACCAGATTACGTCAGCGGCTGGCTGGGTGGCTGAAGGGCTTGAGCATCTTGTTACTGCTTCCAAAGTTTATTTTTAAATCTCTACCTCTTTTAAATCTCTACCAGTTTAAAGGCATCACCAGCATGCGCTGAGTGTAGGACCTCAAAATACTCCCCTCTCTTTCCCCTGCCTTTCTGTCCCATCATTTCTGTCTTCGTTTTCCCTCTCCAGGTCTACAACGTGAGCTGAAAAACTTGCTCTCATTAAAAATTGTATGAAATCTTGCCCATCCTTGGAAATGTTCAAGGCCAGGCTGGATGGGGCCTAGTGGAAGGTGTCCCTGCCCATGCCACAGGGGTTGGAACAAGATGTTCTTTAGGGTACCTTCCAGCCCAAAACATCCCATGACCCTATGAAATGTGGTAGTTGCCAAGGTATTGATGATTAATTAATTGGGGAATTCAGTGGAAAGATCTTGCAGGTATTTTCCAACTTAAACAATGCTACGATTGTGTCTGTCTGATTTGAATTTTTAAAAAATGTTTTCTTATTATTACTTTCATGAGTAAAAAAGTTAACCTTGGCATGCCTCTACCAAACTCCCTTTGCTGGATTCTCTTGTAGTGCAAAAGTCGAAAGGTTCCAGTGTTGTTTATGTTTTTAACTTCACTAGTATCTCTCTTGCCATGGCAATGTGCATGGGTTGCCAGTACTCTGAGTGACAGGAGGAAAAGGTGATGTCTTTGATGCTTTGACAGCTGGAACCTACTTAGCAAGTGTCCTACCTAGAAGATATTCTTTATCAAGTGCCATGTTTCATTTTGTAAATGACATATAACTATGTTGGCCCATGTCTCTATGGCTTTCCCTGGAGACAGAAAATATAAAATCCTTCAATTTTCTGGAAGTGTTTCATTGTCCCATGCACTGATACTGAAGACTGTAAAAATCATGCCTTTTTAACTGTTGGCAAAGTGACATTGCCATGCCACTAAAGGATATTCCTGGGGGGGGGAGGGGAAATATGCTTTCTGACTTTATTGGATTGCCTTAAAAATCAACTTAATTTAAGGAAGTTAAAAAGAAGATAGTCAAAAAAGCTTTGCAGTCCAAGGAGTGAAATTTAACATTTATGGTGGCCTGAACTGTGGTAGCTGGATTGTGTTAGTTTATGTTCAGGTGCCAGTTAACAGCGTGATTCCAGCAATATGGTTTTATTGATCCCCAAACCCTATTTTGATTTGATCTAACTGTTGTCTGTGGTTGGTAAGCCACGCTCTTGATGATTCAGTGAACTGTCATAATGGTCCATCTTGTCCCTGTATCTTTTTATTCCTGTTTTCCCATGCCATCTTCTAAGGCCCTGTGAGCACATGGAGGATCAGCAACAGATTAAGTGGGTAACCAACTGTGGACTAGGACCTGATCCAGCAAACCATTAACATGGGCCTTTTTCCGTTTACGTCAGTCGTGTGCTCCTAGAGGTGAACATATGCTTTGGTGCTGTAGTGAATCAGCCTGCAAGAACATTCCTAAATTAACATCAGGGCTGTCTCAAAGAGGAAAAAGGTGTTTTTTCCTTAGCAGTGCTGATTCAGTGGTGTCCAGCAGAGCTTTTTGGATACACCACGTGAAAATTATTTCAGGTTTTCTTGCAGGAGAAAAAAATCTGACCTATTTCGTTGTAGATAAGATAATCAGACTTGACATGAAATTTAGGAGGAGGTGCTTGTACCTGGCGTGGAAAAACGCTGCTTTCTCCTTGGTTGAGGTTTGTCAAATTACTACGTCCAAAGTTTAGAGGCTAATGAGAGAGTTTCCTGCTGTTTGTGGTTGGAGCCATGCTTTTTCTGCAAAGAGAAATAAGACTGTCCAAAATGCTTACCTAGTCCTCACCTGAATGAAATATTTTGCTTTATACTAGCAATAAAGTTGTGTGTGTGAGTTGATATAGAAAGGATTATTCAAAGCATAAAGATGAAAAATAAATTATTTCTCAAATGTTTGTGAGAATCCAGGCTGTAATGTTGTCACATTGTTATAGGTGGTAGTTTGCAAATACACCAAAAGAGGAGAATTACATGTTTAAAGTGAAATGTATTGGTTTGACTATTATTTGAAGGTAGTGTAGAAATAGAATAGTGGATGATCCATCACAAGGTTGGCTGTAATGGCTACAGTCTTTGTTGTTACCAGTTCAATAGTGGGAAGCTCTAGAACCCTAGAAAGTTACGGCTATTTAGGAAAACCTTATTTTTATCTTGTATGTGGAATACTTAGGCTGATGACCTAACTGCTTTGAAAATACTCCAGTTCTTCTTTCAAAACTGAGACTCTTAAAGACCAGATTTCAAGAATAGAAATACCAGCTTACATGAGGGCTCCTTTGCAACTTACAAGGAAGAGAAGCATGAAATGGTACTAAGATACTATTCTGCATATAAAAAAATCTTAATATCAAGCATGTATAGTTCGTATAAAAACGATGGCTCCCTAGAATGGTGGTACCTTTGTACTTTGATAAAACAGCATTACTATAGTCA
Source organism: Melanocharis versteri (assembly GCA_013397845.1). Taxonomy (NCBI): domain Eukaryota; kingdom Metazoa; phylum Chordata; class Aves; order Passeriformes; family Melanocharitidae; genus Melanocharis; species Melanocharis versteri. Next base: position 474,250 of record VZTG01005656.1, on the reverse strand, counting down.
GTTAATCTTACAAAGGGGATTTTTTGAAACAGCACTTGAAAAAAACTGTGGGAAAAAAATCCAGGTGGAGAGATGGCATTAGATTTTGGATTTCTTTTTGCCATTCAAGTTGAAGATGGCAATTAATGCAGTCATCTTGATTTTTTTGCATTTAGTCACTCAGCATAAAGCATGAAGCTCCCAATTCAAGCCTGCATACAGCGGGTGATTGCTTCGTACTATGCTGAATAAGCCTGTTTCTGAACTGCGACTGCCTCTAATCAGCACAGAGTGGGCTGACTTCACACCAGTTATTGAAAACACATTTTCATAAGTCTTCTTTCCTGATAAATATCCAGCCAGAATTTTCTTATGTGTCGTAGTATGCATTGCTATTGAGAAGTGTTTAGCGATGCATGTATAATGCCAACCGTACAAATACGGGTTTGTAATATTTCTTAGCATATGTGTGTTATGAATTCTTGAAGTTATCTCAGTCCTGCAGTATATCTGTGCTGAGCAAACCGTGGCTGGGGGCCAAATCCATTTTACAGCTCTCCAAAACAGTCTTGTGACCAATCAATCAAGTTTACACTTATAAAATGCCCATAGTATAAGCACCTAAGGCACTGTGCATAATCCATACGAAAATAAATACGATATACTATCTCTGAATGGTGAAGTCAGGTGGAATTAGACATGTTCCTCTGAGGTTGTGGTAGATAAAGGAAGCTGGTTCTGTAGGAGGAGATGATTAACACGTGGTACAAGTGCACACACCTTGTAAGGCCAGTCGTACTTTTGAGTTGTGGATGGAAAATTGATTGAATGTCTGAAAGGAACGAAAGGGTACTGAATAAGAAGGTTTTATAAATGGGACACAGTCAGGCTGCTGAGACTTCTGCAAATTGCTGTTTAGCCTTGTGGAGAAGGCTCCTCCCTCACAAACACAACTCCACGAGCTTCAATCATTTCTAAAATTTACCTGCTGTTTGTAAGAGTGGGCACCCCTGAGGCTTACTGGATTTTGCAATAAGAGCATTGCAGATTGGTCAAGTGTGTGCTTGGCAGTATTTTTTTTTAAAGGAAAGGAGACGAACTCCATGTCATGAGTGAGAAACTTATTTAAAAACAAAAAATGGGGGCAAAAACCCTACAGTACATAGTATGTCTGGATACTGCAGTTTATTTAAGAACTGACAAGATGAGAGGCTTTACCCTGTTCGATGATCTGTGCCCTTCCCTGCCAGGATGATCTTGGCCATAGGAGGAGGTGGGACTGAAAGTCAGGTTCACAGGTAGCTCCTGGTATCTGCCCTCATGCATGAGCTGGAGCTCCAGGGTCTAACTAGCATCTTCCCTTCCTTCTTCCTGCTTCCCAGGCCTCCCATTTTCCCAGTCTAACTATCCCACGTGCTTCTGCACGTGTGATCCACCCCCTAGTTTTCAGTTCTGCCTCGTGTCCATACCAGCTGCAGCTAGCACGTAGCAGGTTTGTGTTTGAGCATTCAAAAGTTCAGTTTTGCTGCCCCCAATTATCTGCCACCCATTAGCTGTTGCAACTTAAGTGACTTTTTTTTTTTTGCCAACAGCACCCCAGCACTCAGCTATTAGTAGGCTGCTGGTGCAGCTCCCAGCATCCCGCTGCTCTGTGTGTGTCACAGTGGGAACAATCCAAAGAAAGCGGCGTTTTTTGAGAAGGGGTGAAATGGTTTAGACAGTGTAGAATTTATTCTAATACATGAATCCAGTATTTAAACGTGCAGGTAGACAAAATTGCTTCCTGTTCTGCTAATCCTTTGCTGGATAATTTACAGCCTTCTGGAACTTCATTTCTAGTCTTTTCAGCTTTCGTTGATAAAGATGCAAAAAAGACAGACATGTACAAAAGGACTGTATATAGCGTATAATTCATTTCGTAGAGCTGGGACATCTAGCTGAATGTGCCATTGATTTACCCTGGCACTAATTCCGAGTGAGTAGCTCATTTTGAAAGTAGCTACAAGTTGGCATATTTGCAGGAGCATTGAATTCTGGCATGCAGTCACTGTTGTATTAAAAACATGATGTGCAGTGAGTCTGGAGAGCCTTTGAAAGTGAGATCTCAATAGAAGCTATGAGTTGTATTGTTACTCTCAGTACATGCAGCGTAAAAACACCCCAAAAAGAGTAATCTATATATGTTGCCAATAGTGTGCAGTTTAGGGAATGGATTTTTCTTCCAAAATGTTTCAGTGATGTTGCGTTTATTAAAAAATGGTTCTCAAAGCCACTTTAAAGTCCACATGGTATCTGTTATGATTGCCTTAATAACAATAGCATAATTATGTGTATTATATCCTTATAGGATTGAATGTGCAACAAACATTGCTTGTGAGCAGCAAGTTTTTATGAGATGACAGCTGTTTTAGAATCAAAATTATAGCTTATTTATTGTGTGTATGCATTCGAGCTGGGCGAAAAATAGCAAAAGAATGAAATCTGCTAAAGGACTATTTCTCACTAAGTGTTATTTTGCAATGAAAAAGCTGGTTGTATTCTAAATGAACAATAAGAATGTGTTGGTTGGAAATAACATATTTCTGTAAAATAAGATGTTTCAAAGGATGCAGAATGTACCAACTATCAAGGTTTTTTTCCCTTTCCGTGGATGAGAAGGGGGACATCCTTCAGAATTGGATAACTTTGCTTGGTAGTGGAAAGTTGTGGTGGAAAAGATGAGGGATGAGTAATCATCCCCTTTGTAAAGCAAGGATGGGCATGGCCTGGGTGGGAACAGAGGGGAGAGAAGGGAGGAGCTGTTGAAGGTTCATATTTTTTGTGGATCTTGTAGTGGAAAGTCTCTGTGCTCTGATCTGGCAGAGCCAGTGCTGGCCTGCAGACAGTGCACCTTGTACTGTTACCCAAAGCATTATGTACGAGAGTGAGTTGAGTTGAAAGGATTGCAAGAAGGTTAACTCTAAACTAGGGCTCTCTTTTCCCCATTTTCCTTGTTTTTTCCAAAGGTCTGCCTGTCTGAAGGAGTGGCAAGTACCACTGAAAAATGTGAGGTACCTCAAGCCTTTCACACTCTGTAATCACTATATCAGAAATAATGCTCGGGGCTTTTGGATAAGTTGCAACAAAAAAATCCCATGTGAAAATGAGTATTTTAATTGAAAGTTAGTTTCTGCTGGTATTTACTCGTCAGAGAAATGTTTGTCAGTTGCAGGTTTTAGGAACTTGTTGAAGGTTACACAAAATCCAGAGTTTGTTATTTGCAGAGACTGTCACCTTCTCAGGGAGTTTAGGAAATGCGAGGTGGGAACTTGTAAACCTGTACTGAGGAGGCTGGGGGGGAGGAGTTCAGGTGGGTGTCTTCATTCCTGCAGATGAGCTGGAGTGTGGTTTCCAAGAAGGGGAAGAAAAAGTACATGCAGTACAAGTGAACAGACATTTCATAACGAGGCTTATACAGCATTAAAATTCAGGCACAGCTACTGTGCAAACACAAACCAAGGCTCTTGCATATACAGAAAGAAGCTCTCATTCTGTGTGAACAATCTTGGCACAAAGGGAGTTTTCAAAATATTATAAGGCTGTTAAAAAGTGGTTCTCCAGAGTAAATGAATGTAAAATTTCTGGTGTGTGCTGTGAGTGAGTGTCCCATTGGTTGAGTCTCACCGAGATCTAAAGCTAGGAGTAAGAGTGACAGCTCAGCTTTACCCTGCGGTGATACTGTGACAACACTGTTGGACAAATTCCCTGTAACACAGGAGAAAGGTTGATCAGAAATAAACTAGGCTACAAAGAGCATCTTCAGCGATTCCAAAAATCCCGAGTGCCGTGAGAGAAAAGTAACTGTGGACAGAAATTCTGGATAATCCCCGCTTAGGCTGCGGGTCTCATTCCTGCAGGTAACATGTCTGTGGCTGAAGGGCTGTTGCCTAGAAGGCTGCTGGGTTGTGTATTACAAAGAAAACCAAGGTGGAGTGAAAGAGAAAAGGAGAATTCAGGAAACAGCAAGGCTTTGAGTTGCTTGGAGGTATCACTGCTGAGGATCAGAGCTCAGGGGCTGGGCTTGGGCTGCATCCATCTCTAAGTTTTTCCAGATTTCAACTCTCAAATGCCTCACCAGCATTCGCTTTGCTTGGATGCAACTGCCTGCAAGGTGGGGGGCTTGATTTCGAGGAGTTTTCTGAGAGCTGCAGCCATGGCAAGCCAAGGGCTGTAGAACGTGGGGTGCGTGGCCCTTTCCCAGGCAGAGGTGTTGTAGAAAGGCCTTTGCTGAGCTGCTCAATCCCGTGGTTCTGCTGCTGCTGCTTGGCACCCGCCGGGATCCCCGGAGACTGCACACAGAGCGAGCAAATCCTCAGGAGTCTCCAGCTGTGTGCTGCTGGTGCCTTCCCAGCATCAAAACAAGTGTCTGCTTGGAGAGTTCACGTGCTCTGGAGATTGACATGGGCCGAAGAGAGATCCCTCTTCTGTAGGGCAGGGATTTTTCCAGATGGGCTTGTGGAAAGAAGTACTGTATGTTGGCTTCCTTTGAAAATGCTTTGTGAACTCAGAACTCTTCCCTGCTGTGTAACAAAACAAAACAGGTTTAGATTTGTTTTTTCTTTTCGTTTTCGGGATCATTTTAGACGTAGTGGTATGCCAGATCCTCTGAATAGCAAATATTGGCAGATTGGATCATACCTCTTTTGTGATAGAAATTATTGTCAACGGTGTGAAACTGTGATGTTGGCTATTTATGCAGTGATAGTTGTGTTTAAGTAGCTGTAAATGGTGTAGCTCTTGTTAATCTCTCTGAAAAAAATAAGCCAAATAAAATGCAGTAGAGTTTTATGGTCTTGCGTTTTACTCTGTGGCTGCATAATTTTTTATTTTTACCAAAGCTATGAAATGGTTGTTGGGCTCATAATTTGATGGAAATACTTTGTAAAATAGTAAGCAGGTTATTCAGTTTTGTCTGTTGTCTCTGATGTGATTTAAAGCAGTTTTAAAAACACATTTTGCAAATTTCCAGAGCTCATTACCTAATGCACTGAGTTACAGATGGAAGGAAATTATAGAAGTATAATGGCTGATCCTGGTGAGACCACGCTGCAGGATCTTTCAAATGTGTGTATCCTAAGTGCAATAGAAGGTGTAATTTCGAGGCACGAATACTCATTGCAGTGTTGGCCTTTGTTTGGAAACTATCTCCCTGAACTCCAGAATGCCTCGCACAGTAATTCAACAGATTCGGTTATGTTAGACAGGAAAGGTGTTTATTTCTTTTCTCTAACAGTAATGTCAACAGGTTTTCCAGTGGCCTGGAAGCTTGTTTGCAATTTAAAGGACTGGAGGACTGCTTTTCCTTCAGGAGAAAGTTGTGCGATCAAATGCTAAGTTCTGATTGAAAAAGAGTTGTAGCTGATGGGGAATTTTTACTTCTAGGGGAAAAAACCCAAAACTCCATTAGCATGACATGTTTGGATCTAAAACAGCTTCCTAGTTCTGATTTTTGCTAGCATAAGCTTGTATTAAAATATATATATGTATATCTAGAACAAAATGTTACACTGAAACTAAAAAGTAAGACTTTTTTCTTTTTCCAGAAATGAGTTGCAGAAGCTTGTCACTGTCTTTTGGCTTTTTTCCACCTCAGAATATGAAGGGATTTAGATGTGGGATATTTGGCATAACAGAAAATGTACTTCCAGCCGAATTCTAGTCTCTGCAAAGCAGTTAGATAAAATATTGTAATTCTGATTTTAAGTTTTTAAAGTTCACCTTGTAAGGTGCATGTTACAAAGTATCATCAAAGCATTTGCTGGTTGGGTGTTACAATAAGATTTGAGGCAATAAATTGTGTTACTTAAAGAAGTTTTGGATTGTAAGCAAAATAATATATTTCCAAGGTGATGGGACAGGTTTGCTGGATTCTACCGACATTAGTTCAGCACTGTTAATATTTGTGGTACTTTTTTCTGTCCTGAGTTTCCAATTCAGGAGTTACTCCAAGACATTGTATCTGTGGTTACTGCACTATTGCTGTTTGTCTTTCCCTTGCTTGAAGCTGGTGTTTGGGAGTGAACAAGCCATCTGTTGTGATGAATCTATTGAAGAATTAATTTAGGAAACAGTCAGTCTTTCAGAGTTATTTTTAATGATGGAAATGACTCAAGGAGGAAGAAAAAGATTGCTGATTACATCTGTCCCAAATGTTGTAGGTGTGTAATGTCACTCATTAGCCTGATACAGGTCTTGCTAGGGTTTCCACTTCAGCTGGAAGATGTCCCTGCACTTAACTGGACACTAAGTCTACTATGAGTAAACACTTAGAACTCTCTTTCACCTTCTTGGCATAGTCATGTGCATCTGAGAGTCATCTGCAAACTCTGTGGTGGTGAAAATGGGCTGAAATATACGGTGTGACACAGCGACCCTTTATGCCAACAGTGGGATCAGAACAGATATGTTGAAAAAAAACAGTATTTAATCTGTAGTAAGAGACCCTTGCACCGAGCTAGGATAATTTCAAAAGTGTTACAGTATTTTTCCCTCTTTGGTTTCTAAGTCTCAAACATTGCAGTGGAAGTGTATGTTATAAAAGTTGCACTGGATGTCAGAAATCAGTTTTCGGGTGAATATTCTGGTACCAAAGCTTGTCTTCTCTTAAATCTGGAAGTGTATCATGAAGACTTTTGGTAGAACATATGGAATGATGTTGCTGTGGTATAATACACATACCAGAAGGGATTTGCACTGAAATGCTGGTAACCATGAAGAGCAAAGAATTTTCCTTTCCTAATTTCCAGTATTGGAGATGTTCTAACATGGATTAGACTGCCCATCAGGGGAGAAGTGCCTGCTTGACACAATACAGGCTGAATATTATTGCTTTGGGATCAAATCAACACCTCTCTTGTTTTCAAGAAACATATATTGAAAAAAAGGTACGGTATAAAATTATCTGGTTTGCGTACTTTCAGGTGAATGCCAAAAGTAAAACTTCAACAACTGGTCAATCATTTAATGATAAGAATCGTCAGTTCAGTTGAAACAGCATGCTGCTTTAAGGCCTGTTTTTAAATCCAACCTGTTCAAGCTTGAAAAGAAAACAACATCAGAATCTTAATGTTGCAGACAAACACCTACATATTCCCACTGAGCAATTCTGCTGCTTAAATATTCTTTGCTCTTCCGGTTCTGTATCTGCCTGTAGTCTTCGGGACAATTCCTAGGAGATCAAGGAGTCAAGCCAACCAACACAAATATAGAAGTGTTGACAGCAGAGAAGAAATCTGCCTCTTTGCAATCTGAATCTTGGGTTTGTCTGAGTTGCAGTGTTGTGCAAAAGACTGGAGGATGGGGCTCTGAGCCCTGGGTTGAGTTGTTAATTTTCCTGAACAGAACATTAATATGAAAGTCCGAAATCATAACTTAAACTGGCACTCTCCTTTTGTAATTCTTATCTACTTATTGCTAGTTGATTAGACTGTTTGTATTGGTTTGACTCACAAGACAAATTTTAATTAATAACATGTTTCTTTCTGTTTCTTATTAGTTCGTTTGGTGATGGGAATATTTTCGCCTTGAAAAAAGGTGCAGATTCCATCAATAGAAATGGATTTTTTAACTGTGTTCGTTACATTGACTTTGCCAGAGAGGTTGCTAGGTCTGAAATTTTGGGGAAAGACAAATCATCACAGTCTTTTTTCAAAAGATTAAACGAAGAATTTTGGTTTTGTACAGACGAATATAGAGAATATTTAATATACTCAAAATAAATTGCATATTGATGGCATCAGCTATTCATGAAGAAGAGTTGCACAGATTAAATATATATGTATAAAACTAATATTTTGATTGAAATATAGTTGTCTTTATATGCTATTATGCAAGTTTCATGTCTAAAATTGAGCATAAATATTCACGTAAAGTTCTTTAATACGTTAAAATTCTACATATGTGAAAGCCTTATCTCATACTTGTCAGATGAAATTTGTTTCCTGCAATAGGAAAATAACAGGAGTTTTCTTAATTAAGTAACATTTTCTTATTCAAATTCATTTGTTCTCATTTTGTCATCAGTTAAAGAAGAGGTTGTAGAGACAAGTTGCATACCTGTATGCCAGGATGATCAGGTCAAAAAGCCGTGATTAATAAAGTCTTTTTGTTATAAATATATTCCAGACAATTCCATCTATTTTGTTCTCATCAGAATCAAATTATAGCAAATACTCGCTTTACCCAAGATCCTCTGTTCCCCAAGAGCCCTTCAGCATTACTTGTAGCGCTACCTGGAAATACTAATGAATTTAAAAGTACCAAAAGAATTTAAGCTGATTACATTTAGTGCCTTTTTTCTTCTGAAGGTGTCTCAGGCTCACTTGTCTTTCCTTAAGTGGAACATTTCTGGAGATTTTTCCATTTGCACACTTTGCATGTGATGCCTTCCAGGATAAGGCCTGTGCCATCGGTGGTCTGCAAATTGGAAAAGAAAAAACAAACTCTTATGTCAAAACTGAAGATGGAAAAGATGTGAAAATATCTTTAGCATCATTGCTGTAAGTAAGGCACATAGCAAAAAATTCCACTGAGGGAAGGTCAGTGAGAAGCTCATTTCTGTGGAATTTTGGGTAGGGATATACAGAATGCTGTGAATGCTCCCCACCTCTCTCAATTGGAGAGACTGATGCCACAGCAAACCTTCTTGTTGGAGACTTAAAGATTTTGTCTGAAGATAAAACAAATGTTTCCCAAACTGCATGAAGAATGAAACAGGTAAATTACTAATGGTGTAAATGGTTGGCTGAAATGGTTTTGGTGTGCAGAGTTGTAGATGTAATGTCATTATGGTGAACACAGCTTGGGAAAGCTGAGGACTGTAAGCATTTTACATTCTGAATAAGTTATTAAGAAGTGTAATAAAAAAAATAAAAAACTTCTAACACCTGCATAAATAGAGCCAGTGCCAGGAGCCAGACTTGCTGTGCAATGAGTACAAGGCATGTGAAACTTGTTGCCAAACAATATTGCAGTTGCTTATGGTTTAAAGAGAGGCTGGATGAGTTCATGGATGAGAAAGTCACTGGGGATTATTTAGAAACTAAAGGCAACTGAGGAATTCCCTCATCTTGAAAGCATATGGAGTATAAACAAGAGTAACTGTATTTGGGAATATTGTGCTTGATTATCCTGTTCTTGGTCATCTTTTCATGCCTCTGTTAGAAGCAAGATCTCAGGCCAGGTGGGTCTTTGCTTCGAAAGAGTACTGCAGTTCTTGTGGTCTTTCCTTCCGGAACACCATCTGCCATGTATGAAAGGTCAATTACAAAAACAAACCAGCAAATGGCAGAAAACACGGTCTATTAGAAAAATCCCGTGGTGGTATGGGGGAAGAAGTCAGTAGACCAGTCACGTATCCATCATGTCTGGCTGTTGTCTCTTCCTCTCTGCAGAGCACGGCCGAGTTTCAACAAGAAGACAAAGAAATGCTGGAAGGAAGATTAGGGCAGGGCCTCTGAGTTTGTGCTCTTAGGGAGAGTTGAAAGGAATTACAGAGTCTGTTTCTTATCCCATGCTCTGGCCGGAACGAAAGGCACTTGTGGGAACATCTAAAAAGTGGGAGATCTGAGAATAGTGTTTGGTTTTACGTCGTGGCTTGCATTCCCTGCTCCCAGTTACGTGCCCCTGAGTTCCTGCATCGCTGCTCTCCGTGCCCTGTGCGGGCGTCAGCGCTTTCTCTGGGGTTGGGGCTGCTCTGCTCCCTTCCCAGGCTGGTGGATGGAAAGGGAAGGAACAAGTGCTTCTCCTGAGGGCAGGACCTTTCAGATCTTGTTTTGCCGCGTCTGTACGAAGTGGCAGCCTGTCTTTTTTAGCTGAGATTAGCGGGCACGAGCTTGTCAGCAGGAGCGCTTATTTCCTGGAAGCAGGACGTGGAAAAGGCAGTTGCAGGGGGCAGGTTTAAACACGATCCAGTAAGAAGTTGTATGTAAAAACCAACGTGGACTTTAAGCTCTCCATGAGCTTCCATATTACTGCCAAACAAGCCTTGCCGAAAAGCATGAAGTATGCATATGGAGTATGAAGTACGGATCATCCTTTTGGAATAAATGCCACATGGAGTCTCATTTTTACTTCAGTCAGTTGCTTCATTATACTGGCCCTCTGTCTTTGGAGGACCTGAATCTGTAGAGGCAGAATAGGTATTGATTTCCTTTCCTCTCTTCTTGAAAGAATAGGCTTTTGGATATTTTGATTTTTCAGTTTCTGAGGCTCTAAAGCAGAGAAGTGTTGTTTGGAACTGGAAGCATGGAGGTCTTTAACTTCTATTTGTCCAGCCATTGGAGTATTGAAACAGGATGATTATGAAAAATCCTATCAAGCCCCATCAAAATTTGCAAACTTTTGCAAATTTTTTTGGTCATAGTAAGTTAAAATTTTTAAAGAAGCTGCTTAGAATCCATGCTTGCTCGTACAGGCACAGTGCAGTGTGACCTGGCCCTTACAGTGCAGAAACGTGTGTCTGAACAAGGAGCATGGGGAGAGAGCAGGGAAGAGGCTGCAGAGTGTATTTGGGTCCTCACCACATTGAATTAAGGGAACAAACGCCCTGTTCTGGGCTGCTGTGACCTGCAGGCAGCACACAGTGGTCCAGCAGCACTTGGCAAAGATGAAAATGTCATTTTTGTCCCTAGATGCTGTCACGGGGGTCTCTCTCCCTGGTGGAGGAGCAGGCAATATGGTTGCACTTAGAAGGCTGTGATTCTTTTAATTGTAAGCAATAGTTTTTGAGTGGTTTTTTTTTCTACAGTCTGTTAGGACCATGGAGTTGTTTAGACCTCTAGTTAGTGGCAGAAGCAACAGTGACACTCAGTCTGACACAGGCAATTGAGTATTCTGTTTTCAGGACTGGAAAGGCAAGGCTGCTTTAGAAAGAAAAATCAGAGGAGAATTATGATTGCCCGTGAAGCCTAGATAACACTTGTAATATTTAAGATATATACACTTGGACAATGACTTGCCTTGCAATGATTTAGGAATTGATTTATAGAGGCGGGTTGTAATACTTTATGTTTTTAATTACAACTGATAGCACTGAAGCCAACAGCAAAAAATAGTGTGATGGAAAACCAGCTAATTAGGGTCTTAAACCCAAACCCAGCCCTCTCTAGAGGCAATGTTGTTAACAGTTTTTCCATTGTTGCAGAGCATGGATTCAGTTTTAGTCCACAATAAAAGATGCTGAAATAGATTTCCTAGAATTGTCTGTGTGAATGATCATCCTCAGTGGCTGTGAAAGTATGGGGGAATATCTGTTTATACAAGTTGCTCATTCTCTGGCAATCAGTGTTTACTCCTTTTAATTAGAATTTAAGATTGACTGGCATATTTTCCATATTGTGTGTTGGAGTGTAGAAAACTCTTAACTGTTTATGTGCTGCACTCTTAATTTCTGTCAAATTTCTGAACTTCACTTTGGGTAAACCTGGGGTATCCTCAATAAAGTTCCACTGATTGTGATGGGACCTGGTTGAAAACTCATATAGCAACTCTTAAATAGTGAGTCACTGAAGTTAATTGATCCTAATTAATGATAATTAAGTATCCAAGTTGGATTCTACTGTCTTATTTTATGTATGTACATAATGTTAGTAACAAGAGAATCTTTCTTATATAATACTGTAAATACTTCTAAATAGCAGGCTTTTGACCACTGTTACGGGCACAGCTTCTGGAATATATGGTTCTGTGCAATCCAGTACCCCAGGTGTAGAAGAAGGGAGGAGCCCCTGCCTTGGGGCAAGAAGTTTTTTCTCTCCTTGCCAAAGGAGAAAGGGAAGATACAAATGAAAAAGAACAAAACAAACCAACCAATATATTCAGCGGCATTTCCTAGGAAGGCTGACATGGCTGCTAAGATAAAGATGCTTGCAAATTCTTACAAATTATATTCCTTTTGGAATTGCCTGGGAGGATATTAGCATAGGATTGTTTTTTGGTTAAGCAACCCCAAGAAACGTGTCTTCACTGTATCTCCATCTAAATAAAAAAAAACCACCAAAACCACCAAGACCCCTATTTTGGCCACAATATTTTTTCTTTCTGGAAAACTGGGCCTAGCCTGAGCATCTCCTCCTTAGGCTGACTAGTCAACCAGCAGGTTTTCCATCAACAAGGATGCGGCTGTTGTGATAGTATTAAGAGAAATGGTCCTTGACCTTCTAAGCCTCTCAGAGGTAGTGATTTAGAAATCCATAGCCTTTAAAGTCATGCTTTTTGAGAGTCAATACATCAGCCAGGAATTCACCCAGCTAATGCTTTCTATTGTCTGTGGTTTTATGCGTAAAGCACTGTGTTTAGCTAATGCTTTGCTATTTCTTCCCAGTTATTTAACTTTTGTTTAAAAATGACTGAGGTTGTTTCATTGCTGTTGCCAGATGCAAGAGGCATCTTTTTGTGTTTGTTAAACGGGCAATGATGGTGTGCTTCAAGCACTCCAAAGGGTTTCCCCTTTTAGTGCTGTAAAACAGAAACAACAACAAAAATAACTACAGTTGAACTTCTAAAGCTTTTTATTTTTTTCCAGCAGTCCTGGCACTCAGGTGAAAACAATTGATGCTTGTTCTTTGCTCTGTAGATTTGACTGGACCTGGTGCTTTTTGGTGCAGGTAGGGCTGAAGACTGAGTGAACTTTTTACTGATAACATTTTTATGCATGGCTTGTTCCTCATTATGGCTCTTTGTGGCTCTGAGCGTTGTTGGTGTTTCAGAGGCCAGGGTACTTGGGATTGTCATGTTTTGCTGTGTAAAATTAATAAAATTAAGAAGGAGAAAACAGGATGAATAGGTGAGTTTGCCAATATTTTGTCTTTTTAGTTTTGAGATGCTCTAATCACCTTTTCCACATCCTGACGGGCAGCACACAAACCATATCAAGGGAGCAGTTACCATTAGCGAGTAGCGCCGAGGAAGGACTAAACTTTATAAAGGCACGACTCAAGCCTGCAAAATCCTGCATGAGGAAAACAAGCCAAACACTGTGTAAACATGACTTCTGTATTGTCCCTCGTGCCGTGGTTAGTTGGTGAGGGTTGGCACTGCCGGGGAAAGCAGGAATGTTTGAATTAAGGGAATGCTGTTCCGTGACTGGCCTAGCAGCGTCCGGAAAGCCGCGCAGGGAGTTGTGCCACGAGTCGAAATGCCGAGTTTTCCACTGGTTGTGTTAGCTGTTCCCAGTCTGTCTCATTTTTCTCACAAGTGGCTTTTTGTGGAGAGTATCCCAACAGTTTTATTTCGGAACATATAAGGGGAAAATACCTTTATTCTCCCCATTGTGGAGAAAATAGCCGTTTTGTGTCCTCCCACACGAAGTAAAACTACTTTGGTGGATTTGAACGGAGCCTCCTGAGGACTTCCCTTTCAGGACAGACTGCTTCTCCCATAATCACAATTTGTAAGCTCTTCTTAGTAAGACCTGCTCATGTTTTACTTCAGAAGAGCTTCTGGGCCCGTGAGTATCCAAGCTCTACTGACATCCACACACCAGATCTGCTGGGGGATTTGGAGGTAGTTTAGAGTGGCTGAAGAGACTATATTCCTTCCTGGAGCTAAACTGTGCACATGCCATTTTCTGCAGGGTTTGATCTGCACTGTTAAGTGCTCTGAATTTGCTTTACCTTCCTATTTAAGGACTGTTAGGTGGAATTATTTTTCAAATATAGCTGCTCAGCCTCTGCTTTCCAGATGATGTATTACGGTGTTAAACTTCTGGTTCAAACATCGCTTATAATCCTAACCGCACACAGTTGCAGAGCCCAGCTTCAGCCCTGAGGACTTCCTGTAGAGCAAGTGGCAGGACACTGGCAGGTTAATTTATGTAGTAAAGCCTCCAGTTCTGTCGTTAATTCTGGTTTCCACTGTCTACTTCTGTGGCTAGAACCTAGAAGTTGCCATCGGCATTCCATCATGAAAATAGGGGATAAAAATCAAGACAAATGGTCATAAGTAAAAAAACTTGGGGCTTTAATCTAAAAGTTAGTTTCCAGTTAATGGTAGGAGCAGGGTTGTTGTTTGACCCACTACAGTGGAAATGTAATTTCGACATGGGATTTTGTGGCTTTATTTGTTGTTAATTGCATAAGCAAGTAGAAGAAAGGATGGAGAGAGTAAAGTTAATTTGAGAAGAGATGACTCTTCTGAGACAAACCTTAAATCTTGCTGAAACAGGGACGTTAAAATAGTACTCACTGAGCACTAAATTTAACTTTTCCAGTATTTCTTTCCTGTAGGCTGATTAAATTGTCTCGTCTCAAGGGAAGCATGGTTTTTTTCCACATTGTGATAATGCTTGGTATTCAATATCCAATTTAGGTTGTTTGTTTAATAATTCAATATTTGTGATGAGTCTTGGTAAGTGAAACTTTTTGCTTATACATCTGAGTTGTTGTTGAAAAATGCCTTAAAATCTGATCTTAAGAGTGTACATATACGTTTATATCTTGCATACTTGTTTTTCAATAAATAGTATCATTCCACAACAGATCTCTGTTTGTACTTTCATAATTATATTGCCAACATTTATAAGACATCACGGGACAAATTTTAAATGATCAATATGCTGTCTGGTAAAATATTCTTAAGAGCTTTGATTTTGATAGAAAAAAATTACCATAATGCATAGGAAAAGATAATGGCTATTCTTCAATCAGCTACTTCCTAGTCTCTTGTGACCTTTTAACTCCCAGGCTATCAGATAAGGTTTTCCAGTTAGCAGCTGCATTCCCTCTCAAGAGAAAGCCCTGATAAATTAATTTGAATCTGAATTTTTTCTTGACTTACCCAGGAGTGCGTTGAGGTGTCTCTATTGAAGGTTGACCCTGAAAGACAGAAAAGAAGGGAAGTTTCAGGCAGTATTTATTGGGGCAATGAAAAAAAGGATTGTTTTCTCAAACACGGATGTTGCTTGAATGAAACCTGCTTTAGGCACTTGTATCTCATAGCTGCTTGTTTACATATCTGCCTTCTTTCTAATTTAAGTCCCTTTAATCCGGTTACTGGAAACTGCATGTGCTTAAACTGAAAGGCAAAATGTCATCTCGCAGTGGAAAGCTGGATAGCAAATGGGCAGAGGGCAGCTCAGGAGAGCAGCCGGGGGGGGGCAGAGGGGTGTAGACAAATAAACTGGTTGGGCAGCATAAACCTGGAGAGGTAGAAAGCAGCTGAGAGGAACCAAACAAAGGAGAAGTACCTGTAGATTATGTGGTTGTGAGAAAATGTCATGTGTACAGCCTTGGAAAGGGGAGAAATGTAGGGATTGGGTCAAGGGGGAAGGAAACCGTGAGTGGGATATGAGAGGCATGAGAGCTGAGACAAGATGAAAGAAAATCGTTGAGACAACATCTTTGTCTCTGGTAGAAAATCTTGGACAAATAGTGCTTATTGCCCCTGATAACAATGCCTCATTTGGGCTCAGGGTTATTTCTTTGCTCAGAAGAAGCAGTTCCCAAAGGGTTGCTTTCAATTAAATACTACAGGTTGTGGATGTTTTTGGCAACTGTCTTTATTTAAACATAACTGTAGTCGTGGAAGGGTGAAGTGGTCATAGAAGACAATCCCTCGCAGGAGTCTTAGGACAGAAAGATGTCATGAGCAGTGTGAAAGCAGAGCTGCTAACTTCATGTTCATGCAAGCTGACTTCACCTTGTGTTTGTGGGTGCAGACCTGGCCGGAATCAGTCTCTGATGCATTTCCACGTGTGACCGTGTCTGCCGAGTGCCGGAATCCTGCCACTGTTCCTGCTGTGTGTTTCTGCCAAGGACTCGCTGCAGTTCTGACACTGCATTTGTGTGTGTGTTACTGTGGGTGAAAGCCTGGGCTTCCCTACGGTGTTGTTTGACTGTATCGTACCAAAGTGAACATGCTGATCTGCTCCCAAACCACTGGGGCCTCTTACGCTTCAAGATTGTGAAAATTGCTCCCAGCTGTCTCTTAATCTTCTCCACAGTGCAGATTTCCAGCCCTGAATATGCATGGTGTGAGTGCTGTAAAGCCTGTAGGTCTAAAGCTAACTGGATCCCTCACACAATCAGTGGAAGGAGGGAGTTTGCTCCACAGGATGGGAAGTTCAGTGGCTACATCCAACTTGCTTTCTAGAAAGACTGATGGCTACCCGGGGAACCAAGGGGAGCAGCACATTATGGTAAATTATTATTTGTGAACACCCTGTGAAATCTAATCTTCGAAACACTGTCATTCACCAATTCCCAATTTGCTTTCTGCTCATGTGGTTTCAGCTACATTAGTTGCAGTTGGCCGGTTTAGCAAACATTTTTTGTCATTACGTGTATTTGCTATTACATCCTTCCAAGTGTAAATCATGGAAAGTAAAATCATTAGGCGGTTGAATAGTAATAAAAGTATCTCAACCCGATGTTCTAGAGGTATCTATACAGCCATTTATAAAAAGAATAAAATGAAAGAAGAAAGGAATATCAGGGGAAAATATGTGTTCCTGCAAGTTTTTAAAGCTGCTGCACGTTTTAATAGTTTTCCTTTTCACAAAAAGAAATTATTATTTTTTCAGTTTGATGAATTTAATAAATAGATGATACTATACAGAATTTATAGTTACAGCTTTTTTAACTGCAGCTGAGTAAATTCTCGAAGTATTTCTTGTTTAACAAAATGAAAGATGATAGTTTTAAAAAGATTTCTTTGGGATGCAGCAAGTTTTCTTATAGTTTTCAGACTTTAAGATATTCCATGGATAAACAGTGTCTTGCATCTTTTATCATAGGTTTTGTTTGTTCTGATGAGTTTTTTAAACAGGGTGTTTAAGTGGAACATATCATCCTTTTTCACTGTATTTTTTTAACAAAATTCTTTCACATGTGAATTCAGTACCATTCATAAATGCTTGTAGTCCATTATTAAATAGCTGATGTTAATTCTTAAGGCATTTACCAAGCATCTTAATTTATGTTGGTAAAACCTGTTTTTATCAATATTACCAGTTACCAATATTACCAATTTTACCGTTTTATCAATTACCTTGGGAAGTTATGCATGATTCAGTTGCAGCTTGCTGGCTCTTTATCAACCCTGCTGAAGGCTGCTGGCTGTCAGGGTCTGATGCCTCCTATGCCTGTGTTTCGCCTTTACCTGTCCAATGTGATTTTGATGACAAATGTAGTGAAACTTTCTGTTTGGAATAATACTTTTACACCATGGCAACAGTATCAAAACGTTACTGCTCTTCCTGCACTCATTTTCTTTTACTGGCTAGAAAAGCAATTTGTGGCTGGGGATTCGGAGAGACTTGGGGAAGCGGAGAATTGGGCCTTGTTCTGGTTGTCTTTTTTTTTTCCCCGGCAGTAGATCTCCAGGCTCAGTGCATGTCAAAAGTTCCAAGACAGAAATTACGCATAGATTAAAATTAACTAGTACAACTAGAATGCACAGAATTACAGAACATTCTGAGTTGGAAGGGACCCACAAGGATCATCAAAGCCCAACTGCTGGCCCTGCACGGGACGGCCCCAAGAGTCACACCAACTCCCCCTCAATAAAGAAGCAAAATACCCAAATAACTCGGGTTTGACATAAAGATAAAACTTTTTTCTCGTCAATAACAGGTCTACAGTCCTCTCTTGCAGCAGGTTAAATAGAGCCCAGTGCAGACATTGGGACATTTGTCTGTAGAAGGGTTGTTCAGACACTTCCTTTGCTCTAACCATAGATGCTGTTTCTAAAAGCGTAACAGCTCCTGTGCTGTGGAGCCAAAAGCGCAGCTGGAAGCCTGGATTCCCAAAGTGCTGCCGGGGGCACAGCGGCACCGGCCGAGTCCTAGGCCGGGCTTTCCCGGCAGATCTGTGCCCGCATCGCTCCGCCCGGCCCGGATCCCNGCTGGGCTGAGCTGGGCTGGGCTCGGGACAGAGACCCGCGGAAGTTGGCTGACAGCATGAATAACTGGCTGGAGGGGGAAGGTCAAAGCATCTGATAACTGGGGCTTCTAGTACTTTCCAACAGTAACTGCAAGAGGTATTAATTTTGTCTGTCAAAACAGACTAAAGACATACTTAGGAGCTGCAGATTATTCATTTAAATTATGAAAAGGCTGAAGTTACAGTGATGGATGTTTTGGAGGATGCAAGAGGGGACTAAGTTCTATTTAAATATGAATCCACTGTGGAGCTGTCATAACATCCCTTACCGTAAAAAGTGGAATTGCTGAGCTGCAAGATTTGTTTTCTGAAACTATGCTTAGGACTTATCCAGTCTTCTGCTTCAACAGTATTTCTCAGATTAGGGAATTTAATCTTTTTAAGCCTGGCTGTTTAGTCAGTAGTGACCCTTGTGGCAGTTGTGGCATGGGAGCATTCCATGCAGCTCTGAGCTTTGGCTGGATCCCATGGGAGCTTTGTAGGTTACATGAAAGGGACTCAGACCTCCAAAAGGACACCCTGTAGAATTATTGATTCTGAAGAACAGGAAATGCAGGTTAAGTGCATTCGTTCTTCTCAAGGATCCTTTGGGCACACCAGCAGGTGTATTTGGCTTTATGGAAGGCTGTTTTGTGCACCAGACATTACACACTTCCAATCTCAGCTTCCATGAAATGGCAGTGATAGAGTAGATGTTAATATCCTGTAAATTAAAGTGGACTGTTTCAATTCCAGATCAGCTTCTTTTTCTTCATTTTAAAGAACTATCTTAGATGCCTCAAGCAAATACCATTTTTATTCTTCTAAAGGTTAATTTTTAACTAGTAATGGTGGAACACATCATGCGATTGCCTTTCCAGCAGTTGTCTGATCCTGCCATGTGAGATGCAGTTCATGTGGAGTCTTCAGTTTGTTCCAGGAAAGGGACCCATGCTGAAGGTGGGGGTATCTCCCACTGACACGTACAAGTGATTTTTGTGCTGCTTCTTGTAGCACCTGTTGCAGCTTTTATAACCATAGGTTTTTTGAAAAGCTTCATAAAGGTGTACTTAAAATGTGGAATGTGAACTTAATTGCTACATCAGTGTATCTTCTGGGGGAAAAAAAAGAGACAGGTTTTGCAAATCTTATGTTACNTAACTAGTAATGGTGGAACACATCCTGCCATGTGAGATGGAGTTCGTGTGGAGTCTTCTTCAGTTTGTTCCAGGAAAGAGACCCATGCTGAAGGTGGGGGTATCTCCCACTGACACATACAACTGATTTTTGTGCTGCTTCTTGTAGCACCTGTTGCAGCTTTTATAACCATAGGTTTTTTGAAAAGCTTCATAAAGGTGTACTTAAAATGTGGAATGTGAACTTAATTGCTACATCAGTGTATCTTCTGGGGGAAAAAAAAGAGACAGGTGTTGCAAATCTTATGTTACGGTCTTGCCTTTATGTGTTTTCTTGTGGTTTTTTTTTTGTGGGGTCAGGTTGTTTGTTTCTTTGTTTCTTTGTGGTTTTTTGTTTTTCTCACGTTTTTTGCTTTTTATTTCCCCTCTGTTCCTCTCTTCTTCCTGTTTTCTAACTGCTGATCTTGCAGAGGAAATTTTATCGTGAAGGGAGCAGAAAAAAAAGTCATCAACTAGTAAGGAGTTAGTGCTAATAGATCCGTGCTTCTGGAATATTGAAGTTCTTTCCCCATTTTATTCACTGCAGGTTTAATTAGTGCTTCAAAAGTCAGAACCTTCAGTAATTTCAAGATACTTCTATGCAGCTTTCCCCATCCTCTAAGAGAAGAAAGTCTAGGAAAAACTTGGGAAAGGGTTTTATAAAATACCCTCTTAATTGACTGGGATAAAACAATAGAGAGTGCGTAAGGATGTATGCAGACATCTTATCTAAGTCTGGAATTTGTTTTGAACTTTGATTGAGATTTATTGTTCTTTTAGATATGCTCGATCCCATTACAGCCTTTAAAATGTTCAAGGCCAGGCGTTTTTGAACAAAAGTGGTGAATAAGTGACTTGCATTTAACATGAGTGTGAGGCTTCTCCACCCCAGGAGCTCCTATCTCGACCTTGATTAAATGGTCCCTACAGGAGAGCCCTGAAGACTCAGACAAAGGCTTGGTGTGTGTTTGCTCAGAGAGATACTGCTGCTTTCTGCAGCTTTTACAAACCGAGGGACCTTTTAAAGACTTCATGGCTGCAGACATCTTGTCACAGAAAGGGACTTTGTGGAAAGCACGTGTGTTGCCTTGCAGCAAAGTGGCCTTTTTCTAAGAGACAGGACATATTTCTCTAAGAACATGCTTAGTCTGCCTGTTGTTAGGATCTATATAGTTCACCTTTCCATGTTTCTGTGCATATTCCAGGATGCTTATGAATGCTTCTGTGGTGTTCTCTCTACCCCTCTGGCTTCCCCCAGTCTCCATTATTAAATGATCCTTCACATAATTAGTTACAAAGTTGCCTTGGATTTACCAAGTTTCCTTTTTGGAGAAGGATTGCAATTTTTGTGGTGAGACAGAATTTCTCTTTTCTGCAGTGCACATTACAAAATGCAGGGCTGGCTGACTGGTGAATTCAGCAAAAATAAAATAACTTGTTCCGATATTTTTAGACTTTTAAATGCCACTATCTCTCTTACTAGTACCAATCCTTGATTTATGACAATTCTGCTTGTGCAGGGATTGCAATGTCTTCTAGTAAGAGTCAGCAGCTTGCTCCTACCCCTTCTTGCACAGATCAGATGGCTGTGCAGTATTAGTAGAATGTAAACTAGCAGTTTAAATGAGATTACTGGGATTAGTCAGCTGGATGGAGAAGATTTAAAGTGGCCTTGATTGAGGTCCTTAGAATTGTGAAGTAGACAGCAAAGCCATTATGGACAAAGAGGAGAAACGAGAAATGGAAAATACATACAATGTAAGAATGGATTTGGTTTATGTTTTGGGTATTTCAAAAGAAATAAAGGCATTATCTTGCCTTTCATTGCTCTGATCAGCATGGAGGTTTTCTTGTGGCGAGAGGTAAGAGGAATACACCATGAAATATTTTCTTTTTAAACAGGGAGTTTCATAACAGTAAGGAATACTTTTGCTGTGGAAATCAAGTGAAGGAAACATACTTTCTCTCTAAATGTATCTATATAGTGCCATGTGTGTCTAAAAGACTTGCTTAAGACACCTTTTATCTCACTATTTTTATATTACAGCAAAAAGACTTTTAAATTGGGCCAAAAGACCGAGTAGGAAATACAGTTTAAGACTTGGTGGATCTACACAAGTCGTGTGTAATCAAGGTGTTGCAATATTGAAGTAATAAACTCTTCCCCCAACTTCACACCTTGGAAGTAGTCTGTGCTTTTTTTCTGTAGTAGTNTTGAAGTAATAAACTCTTCCCCCAACTTCACACCTTGAAAGTAGTCTGTGCTGAGTTTTATTCTTGGCTTGTGGCTTACTATTTCTACCTCCCCAGTCTGGTAGTTGTTGTCTGAGGAATATTGGAATTTGTCTTTGTTTTTGGTCATTTCCTCTCCCTCACGTGCAGTATCAAAGTGTTGTCGCCTGGTTCTCTTCTGCTACCACGTGTAGCTTTTCTCCTTTGTTCTGGTGTAAGAAGTAAGGGGGTTTTTTTGTTGTAATTTTCAGTAATTAAACTGATTAGAATTAAACTGGTGGGGAAACTGCATTTGATTACACAGGCAATACGGAGGAGGTAAAACTCATCTAACTAGGTTCCTTTCCAGCCTTTAGGCTTTTAATAGCTAAGTTAATTTCCTAGAGGAGTATGGGCTGATTGAAGGAAAAACTATAATCATTAATTGCAGTAGATTTAATTTGTTTGAAGTATAAAGGAAAGACTGCCTGAGACTTTGGGGGAAGAAAAGAGCTGTGCTCCAGTGCAGTACCTTATTCCAGACAGATCGCTGTGGGTTTTGCTGCCTCTAACATATTCTGGTGACATTTTGGGACTGTTGGTGGGTTTTATAGATATTGGTAGGTGTGAGATCAGCATTGTGAAATTAACAGGACATCTTTTCCTGCAAATAATGGCCATAAACGTATGCAGGGTATTTAGTCATGTGGGATTCAGACTGCAATCTCCCCACCTGATGCTTTGGGAACAGCAGATCCTCTCTAGCTCCACCGAGCCATCTCTCTGCTAATGTGTGTATAGAATGTGTGATTGATGTGGCTGCTTTTCAAGAGAAAACAGAATTTTCCATATTCGCTGAAGTTTGGGGGGTTTTATTGTCATATAATTTATTTCTCCCTGATGATTAGAGCATGTGACTGGCGTTCTGGGGCCTCTCTCTATTAATTGCCACTAGAAAAGTAATTTTATATAGAGCTATAAAAGATGATTCATCTTTTTCTTTTCTGAACAGCTATAAAAACATACTTTACCTGCCTCACAGATGTGCTTATGTATGGCATAAGATGCCTGTAATATCCTTTGACATTACCGGTCTCTGTATTCACATAAACAACATTTGTACTTTGCCTAATTTTGTCTTTGTTTTCTTAGTACATTTTTCAGAATTACTCAACTGCCTCATAAATCACTCCAGCAGTATTAGAATAGTGAAATGAAGTGTTTGCTCTGCACAGATTAGATTACAGCATCCTTGTTTGTATTTCCTGGACGTGGAAAAGACCACTGGGAGTTACATACTAATCCTGGATTCAAAAGGTCTATGTGGAAGCTTGGAGCTTCTTAAGATCTTTATTTTTCCTCGAGGTAAAGTATAGAAGGAAAAATAGCTCATTAAAATATCATCTCATTGACAGCAAGGCCATAGAAAGTTGCTGTAGATGGACTGCACATATTGCAGCATTTTGGACAAAAATGATTCAATTTGGACCAGTGTGGTTTTTGAACCAACGTTCATCCCAGTGGGGTTTTTGAGCTACATTTATTTGTCTCCCTTTTTGCCTTACGGAAAGATTGGTAAACCAAAAGCATAGAAGTCCTTATTTAAGCAGCACTTTAAAAATGCTCAGTAACAGCACGAAAAAGGAGCAGCACACTTTGAAGTGATTAATCAGCTTTCCCCAATTTATCTTTGGTTTATTTATCTGTAGATACTGTTTGTAGGATTTTTCTTTCTTGTTCTCAGTCCTAAGCTCTGATTCAGGAGCCACAGTCCTTTTTATTGAAACTCTCAGTGAGAATATTTTGTAGGCTAAACAAAATAGCTTGTGATTGAGTTGTGGCCCAGGCAAAGAGGCAAATGTGTTCACTTACTTGTTTTACATGAAGATATTACTCTTGAAGCAGTGGGCAAACTGTGACTAGAAGCAATGAAAAAAAAATAGTAGCAAAAATAGCAGGTATGAGCAGTTCTTGCGGTTTGGGGCAGCGGTTATGGCTGAAAGGATTTGTGGTGGAAGTGCTTGTGGTGATGGTGGTAAATTAACCACAAGCATCTTTGCCACCAGAGGGTGAATTCACATCATCTGTCTCGGGTTCACAAAACACAGATGTCCCACACTGCCACCAGACAGTGCCTGCCTGTCACCATCAGCTGTGCAGGGCAGTCAGTCTTCCACACGTGTTCTGCATCCAAAAGTCTCATCTCCTCCAGACTATGGAAATATGTTGCCTAACTGGGAACAGCATATATGACAAGGTAGCATGAGTCCTGCTTGATACAGGCAGCATTTCCATATCTAAATTGACCAGTGGAATTAGCAGCAAGCAAGGACATGAAATTCTAAGGATGACC
This sequence comes from Melanocharis versteri, assembly GCA_013397845.1. NCBI lineage: Eukaryota > Metazoa > Chordata > Aves > Passeriformes > Melanocharitidae > Melanocharis > Melanocharis versteri. Next base: position 450,635 of record VZTG01005656.1, on the reverse strand, counting down.
CACTGGTGCCTATATGATGAAGTTATTGATTAGGTGTTGCAACTTGATTATTTTTCTGTCTGCATGGCATTATCAGCGTTGACAGTGCGACATCCTGCCCTCCTGTTGTGCCTTACAGAAAATGAAAGCTCCTTGTCCAGCATAACCTCAGTAAATTTTTCATCAAAGCCTTGATGCTGCTTCTGCCAGATATTACCTGCTCGAATGCACAACCTTATAACAACATTGCGTGTTTACTGCAATTTTTTGGATAATAGCTTTAATCTCCTTTATCATTAAGAAGTGCCTGTAATCTTAGTTTTAAAGAGGGATCTTAAGAGTGCAACAAATCGACTCCTGGCTTTATTTCTGAGGCAGCCATGGGGAGCTGCAGTAGCAGGTACATAGGTGATGGCCAGGGAAAGGGTGCAGGGCACTGTTTGGTGGGGAAGTAACCACACAGCACAGCTTGATCTGATGGTCGTTGAGATAAATCACAAACCGTGAGCATCTGCAGCTAGGAAAGATTAGAAACCCTCCACAAGCTGACAGGAACAAAGAATTGTCCCACACAATCTAAAATCTGTCATTGCCAGGGGTTTCATATGGGTTCGTGGCTCTGTCATGCCTTTGAAAATATCTACAGGCTTTCCCATAATTTTGATTATTTGTGATCTTCCTTTTCTTTAAAGTTCCTGAATAGAGTTTTTAAAGTTTTTAGGGAATGTGAAAATGGTAAGCTAACAGTATTTTTTTACTGTATTTTTTTCAAACTTTAGTTTATGTTTCTCCATTTTAAGATGTGTCACGGACTGTACGTTCCAGGAGCAGTAAAATGGAGAGGATGATCGATCTGACTAAGCTGACTTATTTTTATCATAAAAGGGGCAATTTCTGATGTCTCTGATAGAGTAAGTTGATGGCTACACTTTATTCTTACTGTCTTTTATGGTCTTCTCCATTTTTTTTTTTTCAGGCTATAACTTTTTGAAGCAGACAGTTAAGATAAAGTATGGATAGTATATTTGACAGCAGGATACAGAAATATTTGGGACAATATTCTTAGGGGCAGTGTATGATGTCCAGTCCGTATTTTACCATAAAGCATTATTCCTGATTTGACTGAAATACCGAGGTTATTAAGTTCCACTTTCCCTTACAAAGGAATACATGGCTGTCGTTACACAAATATTTAGCCCTATAGGATCAGGTTTGGACCTATGTTTGAAAACAACACACCCCGACTTTAAAATACATAACCAGATTCTCTGTTTCTTCTCTAATGTGGCTCCCACTGACCACAGTGGGAGCTACTTCTAATTTCAGGCTATATAAAGAAAGGATCATTAGAGAGGTGATGCAACACGATCATGTGCAGAGCATGTTACACTCACCCAGTTGGACACATTTTAAAGTCGACTTCAGTGCTTTGCAGGCTCTTCAGCTCCTACAAGTCTGCGCTAGTTGCTTGCAGGAGCTTGTAATTCATTGTCAAAATCTTCCTTCCAGGCTGCTCTTGCAAAAACAGTGCAATAACACCTTGCCTTCCTCTAACTTGGAGGCAAAAGTTGCAAGTGAAGTCTTGTCTGTGTAGCTGAAAAAAACTAAACCATACCAAACCAAAACACCAGGGCCGGTTTTTGTTTTGTAGGACATCAGGTGTGCCTTTTTTCTTCTTTTTTTTTTAAATGGAATTGTTCACAAGTGTACACAGTGGTGTGGACATGTCCTACTTGGACTTGAAAACGCACCTGCTGAGGTTGCCCTGCAGCTGGAGCCAAGACTGCCCTTGCTTGGTTTGCCTGTGAGTAAAGCAGGAGCAGTGTGGGATGTGCCTGCACCACAGGGAAACTCTCCCTGCTGGTTGCCACCTGGAAAAATGGCAGGACAAGGCCCCAGGTAGCTTGTTTCCAGCAGTGGTCTTTGATTTCATAACAAATTAAGGGGTGTTTTATTGTTTTAAAGCCTGAATGTTGAATATTAATGTTTCAGGACTGAAATATGGTAGTTTTTCTCGACTTCCAACTTTGTTTTGATTTTCAGAAGGTGGCTGTTGCTTTATTACAGCTTATTGCAATCTGACATTTTCCTTAGAGCAGTCAAATATTAGGCAGTTATTTTGTGGCAAAATACTGAAATGAAACCCAGTGATTAGCTACACCATAAGTAGCATACCAATGTTTTAAAAATTAAACATAGAAGAAAAAGCTCATAAGATACAGGTAGGCTTTGGGAGGTTCAGAGCTGGCTGTAATTTTGAAAAGACAAAAGCAAAGAAAGCTTGAAGAACTTCACTCTGATTTTTTTTTCCTGTTTTCCAGATAACATATTCTAGTTCCTTTGGGATACTGGAAAGATGCATGAGTTATATAAATTTCACTAATTATTTTGGAATAATTACTACCAAAACTGTTTTTCTAATTGTGCTGGTAGAACCTTGGACCACGTCTCACTTTATTTTGCATAGGCTTTTAAATATTGATGATGATTCTACTTAAATGGATTAATTATATACTGCAGCACTTTGATTCCCTTTAATGTTACATTTACAAACCACACAAATAGCCTAAACTGTGTGATGAAGAATGGGCTCTAGTAGACCTGAATATTTTTGTCCTCATTATTCTGTGCTGAAAGAAGTTCCTGTTGCTTTACATTTCAGCTCAGCTAGATTGTTAAGTACCTTCATGATCTAGAAGGCAACTTTTAAGTGGCTGAGCAAACCACAAACTGATGCACAGAATGGATGAAATCTTAATTCATCTCTTTCCCTTTATCATCTGGTAGTTTGTGTGACAATTTATCACCCTGTGTTTTAGAATGAAATTATTCCTGGTTTGTGCTTTTCTGATGTTTGCCGAAATGAGAGGAATGTGGAAAATGAGCATGGCTCCTGCAAAGGGGCTCACACGGAACATGGCCATGGATCTTTCTGTGCTGACCAGCCACTTTTAGCCTTTTCTGACTCCTTCCCTTCCAACAGGTTCTGATTCAACAAGTCTGTTGTCTTCTCCCTCCCAAGGATGACATCAGCCTCATCAAACAGGTTCTTTACCTGTCCTTCTCGAGGCCCTGGCAGGAAACCTTCTCCTTTTGCATCACTTTCTTTCTTTGGATTTAGAATGGATGGTCCTGTCCAGCTGAAATTGATATCACTGGTGGGTAGGAAGAGTGTGAATTTCATTGGTAGGAAAGTGTGAACTGCTGTTTTTGCAAAAAATTTCACCTGGAAGTGTTTTGTGGAGTTGTGTTTGGGACGATTCTTAAAAACAAGTTCATTTGGGTTTTGGGATATTCTTTCAAGTTACATTTTTTTTTTGTTGTGGTTGTCTGACTTCCCCACCAAGAAGTAATTTTGGTGGAGTCCTCAGGCTACTGCAAAGTTTAGGCTTCTTTTAAAGCTGGAGCCTAAACTTCAGTCCATATGGAAGTTTATACAGCAGCATTTAGGAAGCACTCTGGGCCAAACACCTTCTCTCATGGATTTTTCTCAGGATGCGTTAGTCAACTTTAATTTCTGTTAATTTTCTTCCACCCTGCATTAAAGCAATTACTGTATTTCACTATATGGTAAAAAACCTGTCATTTTGCTCCCTCTGCTTTGAAGTTATGCCTCTGATTAGACCAAGTTGAAAATGTCACCCTGATAGCTGTGTGCTCATTTCTGTCCCGTGCTGCTGGCTGCTGCCTTGCCTGCGTTGGGTTTGGTGCATTTGGTGGGTTTTTTTTTTTGCTCTTCATATCAGATTTCAGAGATGCTTTGCATATGACTGATTGACTGATTAAGCTTAATGGATGTAATATATAACTTTTAAAAATAACCTTCTTGCATAAATGCACATCATGTATTGAGTTGGTAATGTATTAGAAGAAGAAAAATAACTGAGACCTTATGAATGTTATTGTTTCCTTATTGAATTCAGAATGTTGTGAAGGCAATTTCCTTTACAGGATCAACTCCAGAGCACTTACTAGTATGCTGATTATTTTTTTCCCCTTAATCTACCTCTGACACAACCTTTACAAGCTTGAAATTAGAGACAATGACTACTTTATTTGCAAAGATAGCAAAACTTAGTTTAGAAAATCTCTGTACAGAATTTGTGAGTGGGGAAGAGAATATCACAGGTCGTGACAAGTGAGGCACAGAGCCATTTTATTGGTTCCAAATACAAAACCTGTGCTTCTAATTGCACAAAGCCTTCTGTTAGGTTCTTTTTTTAACTCGTACTGTGCAGTGTCAGTACCTGAAAAAAAGGTAAGACGTGGAAGACTCAATCCCTTCTGTAGTATCCCACATCATCTGTTTTGCTAAAACAAAGATGATGGAAACTTCATGAGCTGAATTGTTTGGTCATGCTTCTAGGGATCTTGGCTTTTTAGAAAGAGAGCTTGAAGTTGGTACTTTCTATTGTGGATAAAATGAGACTGGGTAGATGTTTGCTTCTATTTACAGAGGGGTTTTATGGGCAGAAGAGGAGATTTTTTAGTACATGAAGCTGAAGCCTTTTAAGTGTGTATGGAGAGCATGATGTGCTCTTGATCACACATTAAAAGTAAGCAAATCTGGAGAGGAGCAATTAGTTTGTAGAAATCTTCTGTAAATTGTTCCACCCATAATCTGGAGCTGTTTCTGGGGTACGGTTACGTAAGTGTTTTAAGTCAATTTTATTTTGTAGGCCTAGTGGTTTTCTAATTTCCAGTAGCCTCTGCTTTGCATCATTAGCCACGGACATAACTCTGCCAATCTGGCCCAGTCTGTTGTTATAATGTTATTTTACCTCTCCTGATTGCTGTGGCTTTGTATGCAGTGGCTGTGTTTTAGTTACTATACCTGCTGCAAAATGACTTCATGATCTGTAAGCCTAAAGCTTTTTACTTTAAGGCACCCAAACACATCTCATGTTAAAAATGTTTGGATGTACAAGGTGCAGTTGTTATCTCACTCCTCTTTGTTCTCTCTGGTTCCTCGAGAGAAGATGAAACAAAATGCAGTGACAGGTAAGGGTGTCTCACAAAACACGTAGAAGAAATGCAGCTTCCCATTCCATAAATTACTGTTACTCTGCTCACCAGCTGCCTCTTATGATGTTTTATTGATGAATAAAAATGGTGTCTGAGGCAATAGAATATCTTGCGTCTTACAGTACTGCCAGTTATAAAGATGTCTCCTTGAATAAATTTCACAATTAGAAAGTATTGACAAAAATATTCAATCTTTTTTACATCAAAATAAGCTCAAACATCTGCTGCCAAAGTCAGACAATATCAACTAATCTTTTAAAAGTATATTTTTATTATACTGACAGATGCATGGCTGCATGACATAGATGTCAATTTAAGTTACTAGTGCCATTAATACTTGACAAAGACATGCTCCCAGAAGAATTTATGTTCTTAAATTGTTGTCAGATGAGTATATGCCAACAAAAAGTAACCAGAGTTATTCAGCTATGTTGTTAACAAAGCTAAAAGTATGTTATCTCCAGAGACATCACAAAAATTGCTATTCACATCTTTCCTATTCTCTAAATTCCTCAGAATTGACAGCAGAAAAAATAATTCTGTGCCTGAAAATGCCTGTTTAACCAACCCATACACACATCCTTCTTCACTATTTGTATGTTCTGGCTAGCAGCACAGGAAGATTTTCAGTTTTGTTTGAGGTGGACTTCTTCAGCATGCAATTGCTTTCCTCAAAATTTCAAATAACTTTACTGTTTGGCAAGAATGTTGTTGTAAAGAGAACAGTGAGGAAAATATTAATACCACACCAGGGTTTCTGGTCTGCTTATTCAGTCAAAAAAGTGTTGGAAAGCAATACAATGTAACTCATTAAGAAGGCTGAGATTTAAAACACTCATGTCCAGTTACTGTTTGTCAGATGTGCTGGTATATTCATTATTAAAATTTGTACATTTTAGTAACCTGAGCTTTCATTGTGGGTATTCCATAATGAGCAACTAAGCTTACTTTAAATTCTTTCCTTCCAGGTCTTTTTATTTTCTCTTCTCTTCTCTTCTCTTCTCTTCTTTTCTTTTCTTTTCTTTTCTTTTCTTTTCTTTTCTTTTCTTTTCTTTTCTTTTCTTTTCTTTTCTTTTCTTTTCTTTTCTTTTCTTTTCTTTTCTTTTCTTTTCTTTTCTTTTCTTTTCTTTTCTTTTCTTTTCTTTTCTTTTCTTTTCTTTTCTTTTCTTTTCTTTTCTTTTCTCCCCACACTAGTTTTTTTGAAAGAATTCTGTTTCTTAAAGCAAGAGTTCAATTGTCGGGGTACAGCAGACCAGTGTTCACTGGGTTTCTTTAGTAGGGCTGTCGTGGTGCTGTTAAAAAGCCTCTATATCTAGTCCATTGAGATTTTAAGTAATTTGAAATACTCAATTTCTGGTTGAATCTGGGGCCATAAGCATCTCATTAAGGGCTAAATCGTTATCCTCAGTGATGAGATACTGTTTTTTTCTTTGAAGTGATTTCTTCAGAGTGGATTTCTTCTTAGAGATGAGCCTGAACTTTTGTAGAAACACTTTTTCTGCTAATGGTTCTAATGTCCCTATTAAAAAGAAACCCAGAGCTAAAGGGCTGAAAACCATCTTATCGCTTCTCGATACATTTCTGTTCACTGTACTGAGACAGACTGTGAAGATGAGATCTGTCTCTCAAAATGCAGCATTCAAGTCTCCTTTTAAAGCAGTGGTGATGCACAGCATCTCTAGTGCCGTAATTTGTGTCATCCTGAAGCCACTGTTTAAAGGACACCACAGGAACTGGTCCCCAGATATGGTGTGCTTTTTTTTGCCCTTTTTTTATTGAAGCCTATGTTACTGGTGTAGGCAAAAATACGTAAAATTAGATGAACTCTCACCTCTGCTGCCTCTTGAGGGCCATTGCCAATGATGTTTTGGATGGGGCTCTATCAGTGTGCCTTGTATTTCAGTCTGGCACGGCAGTCCGTAGTCTGCTGGCTGCCTGACCACTCTGTGTATATATTAAAATAATATTTCAAGTTTGTATTCTGAGTAGATTTTCAGAGTTAATGCCCAGGAATCTATTGTGGACTGTAGTTTTTGAGGAGGCAATTTTAGAGAGGTTGGGCAGGTCAGTTTGAAAGGGTGGTATACAGGGAATGAAATGAGGTGCAAGAAGCCTCTACCTCACATTTCTTTGGAGCCCCTCTTACTCTCGTTTGCTTTCTTTTATTGTTCTTTGCCTTGGTAACTTGGTAGCAATTCAGTCTTCCTGTTTCCTCCCACCCTGAGTCTCCTATGACCTGAGAATCTTGTGCAGCTGTGGAAAAGAGAAATAAGGACAAGGGGTTAGTCAAGATGGATTTACGACCTGCAGTCATAGAATCACAGAACCATAGAGTGGTTTGGCTTGGAAGGGACCGTAAAGATCATCGGTTTCCATGCCATGTGCAGGATCACCTTCTGCCAGATCAGGTTGCTCAGAGCCCCATCCAGCCCAGCCTGGAATACTGCCAGGGATGGGACATGCAGAACTTCTTGGGGCACGTGGTGTAAGGTGTTCTGCCTCAGGCTGGGTGTGCCCTGAGTGAGAGGAGGTGCAGGGGTGTAACCTGTGGGCAATTTGGCTTGTGTCGAGTTTGCAGGTTGAAAGCTTCCTGGGACCTTCTGCTGGTTGCTCATCCAGCTACCCACAGCTGAGCCTCTAGAGCAGGAGCAGCTTCCAAGGCGTTTTCCAAGACTTGATGGTTTGGGAGCACTGATGGACAAAAAGCAGCTGCAGATAAACACAGAGGGACTGAGGAGAGAGGCCATGCTTGCTCCAACATGATACGATGTGATTGCAGCCATGGGGCTGTGCTGACCTCTGGGTGGGAGAATATTCATTAGGTGCTAAGTGACAAGTTACTCCTGTAGTGGTAAGGCTTTCCCAAATATGGAAAGAGACGTGTGTTTTATTAAACGTTTCAGGGAGAGTCTGAAAAATCTGAAAATAAAAGTTCTTGCTTTTTGACACATTATCTTTCTAGGAAGGAAACTGTAGATATAAATCAGTCTTGTTCTTTCCTGGAATCATAGGAAAATGGTTTGATTTTCCTTCTATTATGCAAGCAAAATTTAAAAATAAAAAAGAGTGCCTGTGAATTATTACTGCATTTTCAATAGCTGTAGTAGATGCATTGCAGCCAAAAATCCATTTGAACTGTTTTTACTGTTTCTATAGAGAAGTGTGTGGTGCTGACTTATATTATATGTTATTAAGAAGTTTTTGGAAAGTATTGGAAAGGTGAACATTGTCAGGAAAACTTAATGAGAGAAACATAATTCTCTGAGAAGCCATTGAATGAAAGTTTGCCAATGAGGATGTTGGCTGAGTATCCAAAGAAACTTTTTTAGCAGTGGAAACTTTGGTAACAGGTTTTAGCTGTGTGTCTCAGCTCTCTCGAACATAAAAACTAAATGCTAGAACGTGACTCTTGTAAGGATTAGAATAGTTTAATTGTAGGTGTATTCTACAGTGCCAAAAAAATAAGCTGGAATAGCAGGCAGTAGATGACACTTCGTTCCTTTTATTTTCTTCTGATAAGAACTGTGCTGATTTCTGTAGCAGATAAGTACTTCTTACTGCAGGGAAAGTGATGTTACCTGTTAGAGGAGGTCTTCAGAAGCAGCTGCAAAAATACATGGGGCTGGTTTTAATTTGTTTCTTTGTTTAATAGTGAATTTCAGGCAGGGCAAGAATAGGTAAATACAGCAAGGTTGACATTCTTTGCAACATGCCTGCACACATTTATTATTACCATCATTGTACCCTTGTCAAAGGCAATATATACATGGCAGTATTTGTTCCCTGCTAGCACTTTAGAGAGGATAGCCAAGAGATGTCCATCACATATAGATAATGGTGTTGTTGTTCTTTAAAATCTTCCATTTTGTGCCTGTTGCTCCAACCTTTCTGTGTCTCCAAACGAGCACTTCTTTGAAAATGGCTCCAAATTACTTTGTTTCAGAAACAAGGATTTTTTCCCCCATTTTCCTTCATCTGATGTTCCAGGGTACTAGAACCAGACTTGGATGAGAAAAATGCACGAGAACATCTCTCTAGGTTTTGGTTTCAATGCTTCCTCAGTGACTGCAGGACAACTAATCCTAGGATGACTTCGTTAATTAGTTTGCTTTGATTTGATTTGATATGGTCAGCTATACGGCATATAAAGCTGCATTTTTTATTTTTAAAGAACATTGCATTTTGAGTAATGTGGAAGTATTTTTTGAGTAATGTAGAGGTACTTTTGAAAATCAGAGATCTTGGCTGTGCTACTTTGATGGAAAATCTGGCTTTCTGATGAAGGCAGTTCTACTGCAGTGTCAGGGAAAGCTGGCTGTAAATGTTTGAGTTGAAAATGGATGTTAAGTCAAAGGTGTTTGTAGAATATCTAATAAAGAAGAAAACAAAGATAATTGTCAATTTTATGTAAAAGTCTCAAGAAAGTGATGAAAAAAACTCAAGAGCAGAGAATTTGCTATTTATAGACTTTTATTGAGGCAGCAAAGGAAAATAATATAAACATATAGAAAATACCTAATTTATTCTGTATATCCTGCTATATACCTTGTCCTGGAGCAGGGCATGGTTTGAGGTATTGGTTTTTTACTCATCAGGAAACAATAAGAAATACCTGTGTCTCTCCTTTATGCTCTTACTTTGTTTTATCTATATTCTGATACAACAAGGATTTGTTTCCCACACATCTAAAGGGCAGGTTTGGAAGCTTAGGCATTCCTTCTGTTTCTGCCTAGGCAGTGAAAGGAAAATATTTGGCATTGCTCCAATTGTGCTAGCTTAATTTGAAGGACCATCTTGTATCACCATGCTCTGAAAATTGCTTTCCATAAGTGATTTATCAAGTTCTGGCCTGGGTAGCTGGATGGTTCCAGTGCTGAGTCAATCAAGCCTGCTAAGGGAAATCCCAGCTCAATTGCACAAATCCTTTCACATCAGTGGGGCCAGGATTTCTCATCGTCATCCCCAAAGGTCCCATGGCATAGAAAGCAAGGAGAGATAATCAGAAGTTGCATCAAAGTCTATTTAAGTTTCTCGACAATGAAAATTTTAAATTAATTTGGTAATCACAAAGGAATACGGTTTATAGAATTATAAATGCAAGACTGTAATTTCATAACTTATTCAATGCATTAGCTTTAGTAATTGTATTATTGTTTTATTTATTAGCTTGCATTTTCAAAGATATTGCAAAGGTAAAGATTGTGATTGCAGTTTACAATAAGTGATTGTTTTTGCATTAAATGTTTTTGGGTAAGGGAAGAGTAGCAAAATTACTGAAACAGTGGAAAATCTCTTGTGAAACATCTTCTGTTTTGTTTCTATGTATATTTAGGAAGCTCAATGCTAACAATTCCCTTTTTGTTTTTCTTGCAGCTAATTCCAGCCTTCTTGGAGGTGGAGGAGGTGAGTCTTTGCTTAATGCTTAATTCATTCTTAAATAATCATGAAATATATGCTGGACCAATGCAGAGGTTAGTTGGTTATAAAAGAATATGTGATAAGTTCAAAAGTTGGAAATATAAATATATTGGATGGGAAAATTCACCAAAGTCGATAATCTTTCCTATCATCAAGAGATAGGGTTTGTGACTGCTGCTGAATTCAGTTTCACCTCTGGGTCAGAGTAGGGGCTGACACGTATATGAGGCTGACTGATGCATAAAGGAACTGCTGAACTGCCTTATGCTGTGCTGTGTTTTTAACTATTTAGGCTTTTTAATTTACCCCAGAGGGATCTCAAATGTATGATTAATAAACAATTTTAAAAGAAACATTGAAATAATAAAATACAGTAAAAAGTAATTTTAGTAAATGAGTGGGGCTTTATCTTTGTACTTTTTTTTTTAATATGGTTTAAACTTGGTTGCTTACCTTGCTCTGTTTGCCAGAACAGTAAAGCAGATTTCAATACAAATCTTTGGTGCAGGTCAGAGATGCTACTAACATCTCTACTGGTAAGGCAGGGGTGCTCAGGTACATCTCATTGTATTGCTTCCAAATACATGGATGCTGTTCTGTTTTAGTAGATTGATGCTATTTTACTTTTGGTATTCCTGTAGTACCATGGCCGTGAAATCTACATGAGTGATAACAATTCAGGGAAGATGAACCCATAAAGAGCTGGATCTCAGTTTTCAGTGGCTTCCCCTGCCACCCAGAGGGAAGTAAAAGAGCTCAGTTCTAGAAATTTCACAGCGCAGGAGCAGTACAGGCAGCAACTAATCTTCCTTCCTGGCGGGAGTTAAAAGAACCCGATGATCAGAGCTTACATATGTAAGGGTGAAGGAAAGGGCTCTGTAAAAAGACAGGAGATCTCTGTTGCTTGTGAGACTGCAGGATGAGTCTCAAAGCTTTTGTTTTAACTGAACAGGCAGCTCTTATTTTGGACTATGAAAAGGTACTTGACAACTAAATAAAATCATCTAAATAAAACCATTCACGTTCCTCAGCTGTGTGTCTGGACATTCAAGTACAGGGCAGCCTTACCTGTTAATCCTGTTGGATTAATCTGTTTCTTTTGATTTGAGTTAGTTGTTTGCAGTATACCAAATTTTTCTTTGTTTAAAAGATAATCCTTTAGGAGGTAATCCTTTGCGAGCTGTTCCTGTTTCTGCAGAGCTGTTCCTGTACTTCCTCTCCAGCACTTGCTCCCAGCTGGTAACATCGAAAAAAAATATAAATCAATGCAAATGTTCAAATTCCAATCAGGTTCCCGGAGCACTGCTGCTGCTGAAAGGATTTGGCTATTAACTTTCCGTGTTATTTATTCAGCTGGACTGTACTTCAGAAGTTGATGTCTGTTCAGTGTGGCCCTTGATAATGTGGCTCTCCCTCTGCAGCAGATGGGATGAGCCTGTGCTGTGGGTCAAGTTGGGATTTTCTCTATATTTTATGTGTTAAAAGTGGCAATGAAAAATATGTTCTCTCCCCTCATGGCAGGCTGAGGTGATGGCACCCCGAGGGGCTGGTGCTGCTGCCCCTTCTCCTCTTCTTCTCCTTCCTCCCTCCTTACCTCCCTTCCTCCCTCCCTCCTCCTGCCCTGACGTCCTTTGGGGCTTTTTAGATCCATTTTAAAAATCAGTGTTTTCAGGGCTCTGGGGAAGCTGCTGTGGCAGGTTGAGTTTGTGCATGCAGTGGGTTCCTCCAGGCACGGGCTGCTGCAGCCCCCATGGCCAGAACCCCAATCCCACATCCTGTAATCTCTGGTGGAAGGACAGCCATGTACCCTCTTGCTTGTGCTCCAGGTAAAATACCAAATCTGGCAGTTTTATGGCTCAGAGGGTGGCTGCTCCTGGCTGAGGGGCATGATTTGTGGAGGTGCCATCAGGCACCGTGGGTAGGGCAGCTGGTGTCCTCAGAGCACGCTCGCTTGGGGTTTCCAAGTTTTCTGGAGGAAAACCCTGAGAATTTCGTTGCCAAAGTACTCGATTTTGGGCAGGCACCACGGGGGCATGTTTTGGAGAAGGGAGAAGTGTGTGGGGTGTGCAGGCTGGAGCTTGCTCAGGGGTACACAAGGTGGAGGCAGCCCTGGCCAGCCACCTGCCTGCCACAGGCACATGGAGCCTGGAGCCCCTGGCTTTTGGAAAAATAGCTTGGTACTCTCCACAGGCATTTCCCTGTAGAAGGAATTTTGTCATTCCCAGCAGAATGGTTGTGGATTTTAAATTCTGGGTGTATTTTTTATTTTATCGAGAAGAAAGCGATGGTAGCGCCCTGCGTGAAATATTGATAGTGAATTATTAAAACTTTATTATATACGTAAACACCAAAGCCTTCTTTTGATTGCAGATGCTGAATATTTATGATAATGCTTAATACCAGTGTAGTTTCTCCAATAATGGGATGCAGATCTCCTCGGTAGTGCTCGTTAATTTAATCTGTCACTGCTGGAGGTATGAATACATGTCTTAGTTTTACAGAAAATGAAAACTGGAAATTTCCGCTTGCCCAAGCTCATGCAACAGGTGTTGTGAATTTGAGCTGCTTTTGAGCTGTTCTATGTTTGAAATCTTTTCAGAACTAAACACAGATTAATTGGAAATAGTTATTTGCATATCCTGATCTAATGTTTGCAAATTACTTTCTCTGGGTGTTAAAACCTTTTTCTGGAAGAGCCCTGCTAAGAAACCCAATAGGCAACACTGGGTGAACATCGTGCACTTGCTTGCAGGTTCAGGGGCTGGTGGTTTTGGGTGGCTGCTTATCATCCCTGTACTTCGATTTCCCAGAGCCAGAGTAATGGTTTATTCTTGCCTTCCCCATTTAAATGCCGTCTGTTCATTTTCATGACCATTTGGAATGAAGAGATAAAAGCACAAAAGATACCAGAAACAATTTTTCACAGAACTGTTTAATCATAAAATCAAGAAAGCCACAATGGAGTCTTTAGTTAAATATAGATGTTGAAGGTTTCTTTCTGCTTTTCAAATAACTCTGAAGTTTCCAGGATTTTATTATGAGTTTGGTGAGCGAGCCTTTTTTCTTTTTCATTCTTTATTGTTTTTAATAATTGATTTTTAATTAGGAGGCATATTTCACTTTCAGGTCTAGATTTATCACGCATTCAGCATCTCACTGCTAATAACTTGCATGGAGCATTATGACTTATTTGTGCATCATGTATTATTCGTCCCACTATGTTCAACAGTGCAAAGGTGAAAATTATTAAGGAAATTACCTGCATTTGGAGGGAGTGAAGAAAAACACTTGGTATTTTGAGAAAAAAGTAAACTCTTTTAAAAGTATGTCATGAAATTTTGACTGGAGAAATCGAAGTGCCCTATTTTGCATGGCAATCTTTTTTCTTTACGCTCTTTTACATTTGTGTCAAGATATGAAAGCATGTGATTTTATGTACTATGTTCAAGGAAAGTGAGCAAGAGCTGAGGTTTGTCCTCCCTTATGGCTTTGGGTAGTCTGGGGGGGGTTTTATGGGTATTGTGCCCCACTGTTCCCACCTGGTATTCAGTTATTTTCCTCATGGTTCATTTTCCTGTACCTGATTTGCTGACTGTAATCATGTTCTTGTTGCACGCTGATTTCAGCATTGGCTTGATTTCTTTGACCTTAAATTGAGGGTATATTTAATTTGGATTTTTTTTTCCCCCATAAGATTTTGTTGCCTACGCTAGAATTTGGAAAGGGGACATCACCTTTTAGCGTGTCCTATTACGAGCATAGTTTCTTTCAGCTCTGTGCTTAAAACTGGTAATTTTGTCTTTACAAACTCAGAGAGAGGACAGGTTAAATTTGCAGTCTCTTGGAAGCATTGTTTGGACCCAGTTTAAGTTGGTTGCCCCAGAAGATCTGTCTGCTTTTCTGTTTTTCTCCATCTCTCTCTTTTTTTTTTGGCCAGTGTAACTATTTTTTTTTCTAGGGCTTTTGCAAGCATGGAAAAAAATTAATTCCCATACAGCCATAAGTATTTTAGCATATCTTAAATGTAGACCAGACCTACCTGTCCACCCTGCCAATTCCAGTTTGTAGGCACAGTTTTAAGCAGTTCTTATGGCATGGGGAACTTGTGTTCATGGTCACAGCAGGGAGCTGGGTTTCTCTGCACTTCATTGCATAGACTCCATTTTGAATGTGGGATTTTGCTGCTTTTATATCTATGTTATGTTATAATGGTGACCAAAAAAAAATGTTTTCTCCCAAAAGAAATTACCACATACTGACTTTTATCCTGGAGTTGTGTCCCTTCAAATGTGTCAACTGCTGTTTGCCAGCCACCCTATCTATTTGTCAATTACTTGTGAGCTAATGAGCTAAAAAATCCAGTGATTATCCAGTCAATAGTGTCAGGAAGGAACAGGTGACACAAATATCTTGACATCCCTCCCCTCAGCCAGGGATAAAGTTTTTATTCTCATGGCTATGTCTTAGGTACATTATTCGCCATGTCCAGCCATCTTCTGATAGGTAAATCTCTAGCCAAAAAAAAAAAAAAAAGAAAAAAAAGAAGGAAAAGAGGTTTTGCACTGTCTTAATAGCAACTTGACATCAGTTTACTGAATGAATATTAATGACACCGAGAAGTGAAAGCTGTGCAAGAGAAAATTGGAGGCAGGAATGAGACAAGTTGCAGAGCACCCTGTAGCAAAATAACAGCAAAAGACTTTAAATACCAGACTTGCCCTGCACTCGCCCATTCCAAACGTGTAACAGGAAGAAGACAAACATGTTTTATCCTAAACCAGGACTAGATGCTCTCTGTTTTGGATTTCACAGGGCTTGGGTTTGATATTTACATAATTTAAATGCAAGTGAAGCAAGGGTTTAAATCCAAAGTTCAAATTTGTGCATGACGTGCGCATGACATGAAATGCATCCCGTGAGAGGGAGAAGAAAGAGTTTGGGAGAGGAGCACTGACAGGATTCTTTCATCAAGAAAATAAGCATTATTATTTTGTATTTTTTAATGTCAGCCTGTTGGCATGTTCTTCTGTCATGTCAAATGCATTTGTCAGATTGGGGTGTGCTCACAACAAATGGCTCCATGGAACAAATGTGCTTCATCTGGGATTTCAGCTATCTTCAAAAGCTCTCAGTTGCTTTGTACACTGCATCGTCATAGCCTAGGTATTTAGATAATAGCTATGAAGGTACAGAGATTTTGCTAGTGAATAATGACCATGAGAAGAACTGATAATTTAAGGCAAATAGCCATTTGCCTTTCTTGCTAATTAATCCCTTTTTGCTAGAAGATTGCTGCTGCAATTCTGTAGGGTTGTTAAAATGTTTTATCTCCTTTTACTATTTGCATGCTGTTCTTTTTTATCTCTGTAAATAGAGTGGGTTTGAGAGGGCTGTATCCACAAGTTCCCCCACTGTGACAGTGCATCAGCCAATTAAAATGTTAATATTTATGTATTTTTTTCTGCACAGCTGTAATAGTTCCATCAGTAGGCCAGTAGCTCAGGGTAGACTGTAACCCTTTCAAGGTGTTTGGTTCAGCCCAAAATTGTGTTATTTGTGAGCTTTTTGTTGTATCAGATCACAGCAAATAGATTTCTCAGTAATTTAACATCTTTTGTAGAATTTACTCAAACTTCCTATGCAAGCAAAGTCTTTACAGGTCAGTTATTCTTGAAATCAATCAATCTTTCTCTCTCTTTCTTTCTTTCTTTCTTTCTTTCTTTCTTTCTTTCTTTCTTTCTTTCTTTCTTTCTGCCTTCTGTTATTGCAGTGGAGTTTTAATTCAGCTTTAAACAAAAATTAGTGGGTTTTCTCATTCCATAGTGCATCTAGAGATATAAGGGTGAAAGCTGTATAAGTAAATAATCACAGTTTATTTCAAAGAACCCTTAACATAAACTGCTCTGGCTGTATTTAAAATGTGCGCTCTAATCTAGTTTCTTTTTTGTTTTTGTTAAAATATGATATATATTTTGCTCTTTGGCTAAATAGAGTGCCAGCTTCCTTTCTCCAGTCTTTTTATACAATCTTATGGGTAATAATCATAAACAGGAAGTCTCTGGATTGATTTTAAGTATTTCTCAGTTGTTGCCTAATTGTATCCTGCTAATTACTCTTTCCGAGCAGTTAGTTAAAAATAAATAAATTATGTTTTGCTATTTACAGGAACTGATACAGCTATGCGATCAGTTTGGGCTTTTTTTTGATTTTTTTTTTTTAAAATACATGTTCAGCCTGTGATTCTTTAAAGGGGTGCTCCTGTTCCAGCCGGTGATACAGAAACATGACTGTTTCGTTCATGAAAGTAATCTAAGATTTAGTCCATCCAGTCATACTCACTGCTGTCCTCAGCCTTTTAATATTGCTGCTGCGTTGCCTTAATTGGGCATTAGGAAGTGATGTTTTATTTTTTGCTCGTCAGTTTCTGAGTGCTGAGTCCACAACAGTCTGAGCTCCCACTTAATTGTGAGGTATCATTCTGTCTCAGATAGACCATTGCACTGACTCTCTTCATTTTGTTTAATTTCATTATGAGGTAATTACAGTGTTATGTACTCAAAAGTAAAGCGTGAACATACACACTTCCTGCTCTCTATCTATACATGACTTTCATATATATATATATATGCATGTCACTATGTATTTTTTTGACTTGATCTTGCAATCGCTTCAGAAAGTCAGATTTAGCACGTGTGTACATAAATAAATGCATAAAAAAGGACATTAATTTTCTTAGACTGGGACCTTTAGTTCATGGTCTTTGAAAATTTGAGGCACTCTTGATACAAATCCAAGGTGAAAAGGCAGGTGGTTATGTAAGGAATTTATGTCTTTCCTTTTCCCTTTTTGTTTCATGTTGTGGGACAGAGCTGCAAATCTGGGAGAGAGGTCCCAAACCTTCCCTGACTGACAGACACCACAGGATGTAAGAGGCAATTCAGTCTGTTTGTTACGTCAACGCAACGTGCCCTACAAACCTGAACGCTTTCTCCCCATACAGACAAATACATGTATGTCTCACATGTGTCTTGTCGGCAGAAAACACAATTTTTTCATTGAACGAGGTGCTGCTCAGTCATCTTAGGAACCTTCTGTCGAGGCTCTCCTCCTGTAGTTGAAGATGAGGGGCACAGTTGCCAAGGGAAAACAGGCTGGGAGTGCAGGAAGTGACGCACATCGCTGCGTGTTGCAGTGAGAATAAAGTTGAGCATTTGAGCATATATGTGTGCCAGTCTACAGAAGATGGTTTTTAAAATGAAGCATTTGGTTGGTTTCCTTAAAGAAAAATCTGTAAATTGGGACATCTGTCAAAGTTGTGCAGTTTCATGCTGAACAATCTCGACAGTGTCCCTTTTGCTGAGGTAAGGATGAAGCGAACACGGCAGGAAAGACACGTTTTGTTAGGCTCAAACAGGGGGTGGTGATGTTTTTAAATTATTATTCAGAGGTAAGATCTACAGCTATTTTCCTGGTCCGGAGGAGAACCAGGAAAGGAGGTCCTGTAGGAGGATCAGGCTACAATAGGAAAATGTGAAATGCAATTCGAAACATTTCAAATTGCTTTAATTGTTTTTACTGGGGGTATTAAAAGAAATTGAAGTGAAATAAAGGAATGATGGAGGTACTTGACTTGTAGACATAGAGGCACTTTTAAATATCAACCCGTTTACTGAAGCTTTCATGCTGGTATGCCTAAATACAAAACAAAGTCCTTAATCAGTAGAATGTTCCTCAAAAGAATCTCTAAGCCCCATGCTCATTAATTTCTACATCAAATGTGTATACAGGTGTAAGCATGAAGGCGTAGAAAAAAGGCACCAGCTGTTTGCTGATTCTTGTGGGTTATTCTTTTAAAATGTGCACGTGTCCAATAAAATGAGAATATGGACATTACATAGCACTCACAGCTCCCAGAAGGAGGGAGAAGATCTCTGTACTGCTGTCTGCTGATGTACTGACCCCCAGAGATTGGAGATTGTCATCGTCCTTAATTCCCCACCTCCTGTAATGAAAAGAATTTATGATAGTTTCTTCTTTCTGTTTCTAATGAAAGCAATTACTTCTTAGTCACTATATTTTCAAAGACAATTTTGAATAAAACCCAGGATTAAACCACAGAGCCAAGGAAAACACAAGTATCGAAATTACAGATATTACAGAAAGAGTTTACAGCTCTCCTCTTGCTGCATAGAATGAAGGAATATGAAATCAGGTCTGCATTCACCTCTCACCTTCTGTTTCAAATTTTCTGCTCTTTCCACAGAGCTTCACTACTCATTTATGAGTCGCTCTTTTCTCATCACATTTTTCCAAAGTTCTTTCTTCTAAGCAGAGCGCTTACAGATTATAACATGCAGCTTTTCAAAAGCCAAGAAAATCTCCAGCAGAGTAGATGGCAAGATAGTTGAGTCTTGGAAAGATCTGTCCTCCTTCATTTTCAGTGTGCTTTTCTTTCTTCCAGCTTTAAGAACCCTGTATCAGACAGTGTGAAGTGGAATGAACCTGTGGCATAATACAGAAAATGGAATGTTGTGATTGGTAATGAAGGATTAAAATTCTTACATCCACGGAACTGCTTTTTAAGAAGCATTAGTGGAAGACCTCCATGTACAAGTCTGTCTTTGCAGTTGCTCATCTTTTTGAATTCATAGTGTTGGATGGCAATGCAGCTTCAAGTTGCTGATTTTCATTCTAATTACATATGGAAGACTACTAAGTAGACAGCTCCTGTGATTTAAGAAACAAATAAAAACATCCCTGCCTTTTCTAGGGCTTCAAGTTTAGCCTGAATGACTTTGTACCTGCAATTTAGACTTCATTTTTAAAACCAGATGTAGTGGGGAAACAGTAACCTGAGATGTGAAGTGACCAGGGCCAGTAACTGCTGAAGATGGTGTTGATATGAAAGAAAACACATGGTAAACCTCGTTTCTATGAGCATTATTATCACAGAGTCTAAATACTCCACAGACCTAATTACTTTGTGAACAGAGAAGTAATGTTTTCTCCAGTTTCCAGTTGGAAAATGAGAGTAGGAAACTGTATGTTTTGCAAAATGTTCATGTAGAAAAGAGCAAAAATCATCTCTCTGAAGGCAAAGCAAAAATGTAAAAACCTAGATCAGTTTTGCAGATAGGAATTTTGATTCCTATTTTGAAGGAAGAGGAATTTTATTTTTTGTATGAGTGTCTTTGGTAGAAACAGGATGATGTTTGGAGAAAGGGAAAACAATCTACTGAGAGCAACTTTCTGACAATTAGGCCTTAACTGGTGATACAGCAAATTCTCTAAGGGAATGGCAGGACTACCAACTGGAAATAAGTACTGCTAGATAAACAGTTCCACACTAAGGGGAAAAAATCTGTATATAGAACAAATGTGATGTATTTCAGGCTACCATCGTTAATAATTCCAAATACACAGAATTCACTGTTCTTACTTGGGCCTTTTCTTCATTAAGTTAGAGAAACACTGTTTATTTGTAATTTTAATTTGTGTAGTATTAATAACAAAGTGTTTTAAAATCTTTGATGATAAAAAAATGTCTTTTGGATTAAGAAAATATCTAATTTTCTTATCAATCAAATCAAGTCTCTTTCAACAGCTGAAGAATTTCAATGATTCTCCTACAAAAAAATGCTACCTTATGATTATGTGTAGAATAGTTGGGGTTTTTTTCTTTACAAAGTCACCTGATTTACATATTTTTCCTTGTTCTTATGTAAATGCCTTGTAATGTGTAGGGTTTGTAATTCAAGTTTCTTTTACAGCTAATTTTCTTTTTAAAATTCAAAACGATGGTTTTGCCATTTGGACTGGCAGATCTGTAGTGTTGTAATTTTGGCTACATACACAGTAGCAGAGAACAAAATATTTTTTGTCACACTTCTGTTACAGTTCAGTCTGTTCCTTTTACATTATCAGCTTGTTTCTCTGGGCTTCACAGAGGCATCTGCTTTAATTTTTATCGGGCAGGGCTGCAACTTAGCAAACTGGGGTAAGCTTCACTAATAATTTGCAAATGTGGTTGATTAAATCAATTATGTCTTGGCTGAGTGATCTATGAGCGTATTATACACACACAATGTTAAAAGAATGTTATTAAGGTGCAAATCCAAGTACTTAAAGTTAGGAAGTGCCAAAATTCGAGCTGCCTGGAGGCTCGCAGTCTCTATGCATGTGTGTATGTATATGATACTGCCTCTAATTGTACAACTTCACTGTTCTTCCAGCTGGAACATCATCTCAGTCACCCCCCTCGCTCAAAGCAATCCCAAGTATTTGTTGAATACTTCAAGTCTGGTCTGCAAACCAGTATTTGTTATGGTACTTACCAGTTTGGTATATGATTTCATAAGTAAATTAAAGATTTTATAGGTAGTTTATTTGCCTTCCGTAGAACAATGGTGTTGCCTTCACCAAAAGAAGAAGAAAAAACCAAACCCAGAGATTAACATCAGGATTCTAATTTTAAGGCCTAGGCTATACAGCAGGGGGCTGATTTATTTAAAGAAATGGAAGTCCTTTTGTTTCAAAAAGTGGGTCTGATAAATTCCAAGGGATACTTCAAACTGGAACTTATATATCAGCTTAGGGTGTAACATCAGAGTTAATGTAATTCAGGTTGAAATGTACCTTGAGATTCCCAGCTTTTTCTCTACTTCTTGGTCCCAGTCCCACTACCTGCATTTTACAGTTTACTACTCTCTTATTCTCATGCATTCCAAAGACTGCAGGCCTAAATTTACATATTAAACAGGAATTCGGTTTAGGGAGCATTTTTACTTAGACAATTTCAAACTGTGGTCTCAAAAAGGTGCTTTGATGTGATTAAGGAGCAGAGAGCTGATTGAGAGAGGAGTGAAGGGTGTGGAAACAAGTGTGGAGGGGAAGAGATGAGTGATAACTTCCTCTGCTGCTGGGCAGATGGTAATGTGAGACTGCGTTCTCAAACATTTGGGGTGCAGGAAGTGAGTGTCCCCTTTCTAACTTTTTACCTTAATGTTCACTTCTAAAAACAAATCTCCATGTCTAGCTAGTCACAGTTCCTCTCTGCTGCTGGCTCACTGTCCAATCTCTTTACTGGGAAATGGTTTCGTTTCAGTCCCAGGCCAGTTTCCCAGATTCTCTCTCTTTGAATTTGCATGGCTGTGCCCTTTCATTGCCAGCTTTATTCTTATGCCATATCCTAATCACAGCTTTAGTCACCAGTCCCTCTCATCTTCAATCGTATCATCAGCCTCTAAATGCAGGTAGTGCCTCTTCTTCTTCCTTTCACCAGTTTGTGCTGGGATGAAGGGAAGAGTGCTCTGAGCAGGCAGTAATTTGTCGGGCCAAATGAATTAATTACTCAGACAAATGAAAGAGAACTGCCAATTTCCGAGCTGCTGCAAGTGAAGGAAAAGTTTACGAAAGCCTACAGTCGTGGTTGTCATCTTTGTTTATCTTTCCATCACAATTTTGATTTAAAATGCTTAATCCAGTCCAGCTGTACCACAGCGGTCACCCTGTCTGCTGTTCCCTGGCTTTTAGGAATGAAGGTGGTATTGTCGCTGTAAAAGGATAAAACCCCTGGTGTTACTACCTTCTTTGTATTTCTTCACCCTTGATGACTGGGCAGCAATTTCTCCACGGGGATTATTTGTCCAAGGATGGGGCCTCTGTTCAATCCAGATATAAGCCAGCTGCGGTGGAATTTCGCCCCTTCTCTGGGCTTACAAGCAATTAGCGCTGCAGGCAGGAGTGCCTGCCCTCACAGGGAACAAAAGATGCAGCAGAAAACTTTTCCCTTGAAATGGCAGCTGAACAGCAAATTGGAAGATTAATCAGACAATTATTTCAAGTCACTTTCTACAGCAAGGGAAAGTCACGTGTCCTCACCATGAAATAAGATGAGAGCTCTTACATGTATAAGTTTATATGTAGATAACTGGTGGAATGAGTCCCAAAAAAAGAGATATTCTTAATAAAACCTGGTACAGATAACAGTCATGTGTGAGTTTGGAAGGAAATTTGCTCTGATGACAGGTCAGTTTTTCATCAGAAGCTGGAAAATTGCGAACATATGATTATTCAAATAGGATGATATCTGCAAATAAGATATACTAAGCAAATACTGTAAAGTTCATATGAGATATTATTATCTTTCCCTTTGAGATTTGATTCAGCAGGAGCAGTTGATTTTTTTTTTCAACATAAAGAATGTGGATGTTTAGAGGAAATTGTTTCATTATAAAGGAAAGAGGTACCAATGCACATCAAATATTAAATAGGATTCTCTCTTTTTCAAAATTAGTTCCCAAACTCGATGCTATAAAATTTTAGCAGTAGTGGGAGAGCTCCCAGAAGACCCTTCATTATGTCTCATTATTACAGCATATGTGAGGCCACGGTACCCTTGGTTGCTATAGTTCCTTATTTAATCAGGAAAAATATGTTTCATGGCTGCACAGCTGTGTAACCTTATGTAGCTGTAGTTTTCTCCAGAAACAATCTTATCTATACCCCATAATACCTTGATTTGCCTTAAAAAGGTATAAACCAGGCTTCTTTCTTTTATTTTTAAATTTGTATTTCTTGACTGCATGGTAAAGTTTAATGTCAGACCACAACTTTGCCCAGTGCTTCTCTGGATTTTCTTTCCTTTTGGGAGGAGAAATTGCAAATTTTAGTATTGCAGCACAAGTATGGCAGAGTTTGCCCTCACCTGATGACAGGTTTGCCATCAAGGATAAGGATATGGCTGTACTTTTCTAAAAACCACCTGAATTCTTAGTCAGGTGTTTTTCTCATTTACGTTATTTAAATCCTTATAGTTCTTATTGAACGAGTTGGATCAGGTCCCCTCTGGAACTCTTACCAAAAAGCTGTTTAAATAATGTGTAGCTTTAGGTGCTGGATTTAGTCAAATATCTCTCCTGCCAGGGGAGACACTGCGAGCAAGACTTGTTTGGCTTTACAATTCCAGTGGTAGTGTTTAAATTATTTCACAGGCATGAACTATCCAGGAAGGCTGCTGTGGTCTCTAAGAGCTTTTTAGGGCAAATTAATGCCCTAAAACTTGGGGAGTATTTGTAGTTTAATAATTGTGGAAAGTTGACTAAATATACAAAGCATTTAAATACCCATTTTAAGCTCACAGTAATTCCTGACAAATTGGAGTATCTTGGCATTTAGAGAACTACAGACTTGCAGTGGTGTGTCCATTTGATGTGAAATAGAACCTTTGGGATGACAATTTTGTGACATCCATGGTTGTCTTTGGTCATACTGAGTCTGACCTGTCATGGTGGTGGGACCTGAAGGTTTGTGAGTACAGATCCCCCTAAAATGGTAGAAGACAACTGGAAAAGTACTTATTTGATTATGACCGTGGAGACCATTCCTTTCCCTCATGTGACTCTGCACACAGGTGTCACAGCTCCTGATCTTTAGCAGGTCTGGGAAAGGCTATTCCAGCTATTTTAAAGGGTTCTATATATATTCAGGGGAAAGCAAGACTCGTTCAGACAGTATCACTTTTGCTTAGGTCACTCTTGGTGGATCATTCTCAAACTCCTCCTTGTCTTCTTGGTTGCTACTTTGCAGCTTCCGTAGGCAATCTTTTCAAGTGCATCGTTATCTATACCATCACGCCACTGCAACATTCTCCCTGAAATCTTAATTTATATTTTTTGGTTGTTGTTACAGCTTTAAGCCTGAAATTAAAGTATTCCTGTTGCTTTCAGCTGGGGGAGAAGCTGTCGTTTCATTCAGTGCCTCATTTGTGAGCAAAGCAGGTGCCTGTGAAAGGATCAGGACACACAGGAGCTTTGTAGAGTCATTAGTTTGTTCCACACTGCCCGATCTGGTTTTGCTTTTGTAGCACAAAACATCTGTCAACAACAGTGCACCTGAATTTCTGGGGAGAGAGATGCCAGCAGTACTCCTGCCTGCTCCTTTTTGGGTAAATCTCACCTGGATGCAGTTGTCCTGAAATTAGAAAAGGGAGCAAATCGCTGTCTCCTCCTCATCTGTGGGAATAAATCAGACATGGGAGCTGTGGGCTTGGCATTTAAGCATTTCCATTTGTAGTACACTGACATTCTAATGATGGTAATTTTGCATTTGTTACTACATGCCTAATCTAATTAAGTTTCTCTTAGGGTGCAATTGTTGTTTTCTGTTTTTAATTATGTAACCACCAGGTGCAAGTGTTAATAGTAGCTGAATTCAGAAGGCAGCCTTTTATCTTTGTACTGTGCAAGAATTTTTTTCTGTATCTTCAGTTTTCCAGTGAAAAAAGTGCTTACAGTATTTGATT
The DNA here is from genome assembly GCA_013397845.1 of Melanocharis versteri. Lineage (NCBI taxonomy): Eukaryota > Metazoa > Chordata > Aves > Passeriformes > Melanocharitidae > Melanocharis > Melanocharis versteri. The sequence goes on along the minus strand of VZTG01005656.1, from coordinate 425,911 downwards.
GCTCCAAGGAGTTGTAGTAGCATTTCTGATTGATAAACATAGGAAACACTAATGAGGACTGAACACTTATATTACTCTTAATTTAGATGTGTTCAGAACCATTTATGAGCTCTACATTTTTGGTTTCAGGTGTTGCAGTAGTTCAGGCTCCCTTTCCCAGCTATCCTGTTGATTTTGAGGGTTGGCAGATTTTCCACACTCCCTGACAGATCTGCTCCTGTCTGTTTGAAAAAGTCTGAACCATGTAGGGGTCTGTTGTCTGAAGCTGAATTTCATGGAGCACTGGTAAAACTGCTCTGTGACTGCCAGCCTGGCTCTGTGAACTTTTTACTGCCATTTCATCAATGCTTGTTCAAACATTTTGAAAGAGTTTTCAGCAGAATTCTTCGCCTGCAAGAATAAACTCAAGTATTATTTTTAAAGCTCAAGGGTCTGAGCTTTGAAATGATGTAAGAGTGTGCTTGGAGGCAATTGACTCTCAAAAGGTTTTGAAATTATAGCATTAATTTTTAAATAAAGTGAACAGGAATTGCTGTAAACTTTTCCACCTGCAGATTGGCAATTGTTTTTAATCTACTAAGTAAAAATAAGTAAAGCTTGTATTTTCTAGTTTCTAGTCATTCATTAGTAATCTATAATTAGATAAATTTGGTATTAAGTGTAATAGAAAAATTAGATAAATGATTGATGCGTGTTTATTCTAAAGCATAAGATACCCATGAAGCATTCTCTTTACTAATGAAAGAAAATTGTCTGCAGAAGCATTTTTAGCCTCTTGGCATTTGTGAGCAACTATACATTTCTGAGTAGAAGTATGGCCTGTATGTACCACGAGTTCAAGCCTGCTGCCACCTTCTCTTGGTTACCTTTCAAGAATTCATTCCAAGAAGGATTTTAAGCCCACTGTGGACCACGAATCAGTGGTAGTGAACCAAAATACACTGCTTTTCCTTTAAGGATCCTGTGGGATCATTTTGCCTTGGCTGTGAAGTGTGATTTTACAGTTGAAGCATTTTCAGTATAGAGACATAAAAGTTCCAGTTTATTCCGGTGCTCAAATGACAGTATCCATTGATTTAATTCTACATCCAGGTAAACAAGCTGTGTCTGATTTTGTTTTTTTTTTAATTAAGCTTTCCAGTGCTGTTAATGGTAGAGATTTCCCCCACTCCTGCCATGTTTCTTAGAGACCTAAGTTATTTCAAGTTTAGTTTGTTTCTTACCCTTCAGGCCTTTACTTCAAACTCCACTCCTTTGATGGCTTATCACAAAATTTGTTCAGAGGCTTCCATTTTTTAAGGTAGTCTTTTAATTACTCCTGATTATGCATTGCATCAAAGAAAAGTGGTTGAAAACTTTAAAACCACAAATAAAATATACATCAATGGGTTACAGTAATGAATGCTAGCATACTGTTTCTTCAGAAAGAGCCTGTTAGGGACAGAAGACCATGTTTCAGGTGATGTGAAAAATAGTAAGCTTGACTTCTGAGAGCAGCTTGCTAGAGTTAGTGGTCAGGTTTCATTAAAAATGAATTTTAAAAATATTAGAATAGGTATGTTTAGTATTAGTTCATAGAAGTCTTCAAATTAGCATCAGGATTAGGTCTTCAAATTAATATCAGGATTAATGCTTTCTGGCAGCAAGGCCTGCACGCTTATGGGAATAACAACTTTTCACTTAATTCCTATATGCTTTTGGCTTTTAGATTCTATTTTCCATGATTCCTACTCCAGGAGCTGTTTTTTCCCCCAGAAGTACAATGATTTATTTGGGTTATATCACACAGGCTGTGGTATTTCAGAAGCTGTTATCAGTTTCCATGTAGGGATGCTTGGAAAAAAGGAAAATAACACTATCTTGCAAAAAATATGCCGGCCTCATTAGGTGCAAAAGTGTCTCAAATGGCCCTTAAGCAGCACTTTGGCTTCTCCAGCTTCTCAGCATGAAAACATGTCTAAGTAAGTTATATTATTTCAGGACAGTGAACAGCTTGCTTCAGATCCAGCGACTGTGTTTATTCTTTGCTTTTGGTTTTTCTCCCAAGTGAAGAATGTCACTCTGCACTGTTTACATTTACATCTCAAAACAATTAAGCTAAAACAGCTTCATAAGATTGGGAGCTGGCTTTTTCTCAGGGAGAGCTTTACATTCAGTTTCCAGAGTCATGCAGTAGATAGACTTATTTTTGTGGTGGTTTTTTTTTTCAAGCTGGTGCGATTTCATTTATGTTCATCTTTTTGAAGATGCTTGAATGCTGTTGATTTTGAATTGTGCATATTGGTAGGAACACTTAGATGTATTTTCTGTGCAGTGCTTTAATTATGAGAAGAAAAACTAAGTGATTTATTCTGTATTTGGTGATATTTCTTATTATATCTTTGGATATCTCACTGAAATACCTTTCTAATGAAAAAGCAGAGTAGTAAGCAGTAAAATCTTTCCTGTCTTTGATTACAGGACCAGGTACTAACAAAATGCAGAGATTTTACTTCTTTTATTTTTCCATGTCCTTGTACTGTATCCATCTGTGAAATAGATGAAGAGCTTTTCTAGTCTGAACTGAACTTGATTTATAGCATAATTGTATTGTTCTAGTGCTTCACAGCGATACTACAATACGTAGAGAACTTCGAACAGACCCAGTGTTGCCAAGTTCTAGGGCACCATCCTGCTCTCTTCTTTCATCCCTTCCCCATTTCCAGATTTCATCAACCTACTCCTGTAGGGTCGCAATACACGTTGATGACTGGGCAATCCAATACTCCTTTGCTGCCTCTTACAATAACTGGTGTTTCTTCCCCAGAAGACAAAGCTTTAAAAGCAATTTTGCCCCGGGGCAAGGTACTGGGGTGACGATTTAGAAAAGTCTGTAAAGCTGAAGACCTTCTGAGCCTTCTTATTTCTGGATCCTGCTTCTGCCTGCTCCTTGTGGGATGAAAGGGCCTGCCTGAGGTTTGAGTGACCTGCCCTCCGTGTGCAGCTGCTTCCTCCCGCCGTTCCTTGGCAGGGGCAGAGCCGTGCTTTGGCCGGGAGCACGGCGTGGGTGTGAGCTTATGGGGCGGAACGGGTCACCACGCTGGGCAGCCTTCGTGTGGTGCCGTTCCTTGGACGGGGCAGAGCCGTGCTTTGGCCGGGAGCACGGCGTGGGTGTGCTGGGTGAGAGTATGGGGTCGAACGGGTCAGAACGCTGGGCAGCCTTCGTGTGGTGCCGTTCCTTGGCAGGGGCAGAGCCGTGTTTTGGCTGGGAGCACGGCGTGGGGGTGCTGGATGAGCGTATGGGGCCGAGCGGGTCAGAACGCTGGGCAGCGTTTGTGTGGTGCTGTTCCTTGGCAGGGGCAGAGCCGTGCTTTGGCCGGGAGCACGGCGTNCGCTGGGCAGCCTTCGTGTGGTGCCATTCCTTGGCAGGGGCAGAGCCGTGCTTTGGCTGGGAGCACGGCGTGGGTGTGAGCGTATGGGGCTGAACGGGTCACAACACTGGGCAGCCTTCGTATGGTGTGTGCTGGAACGGCCTCCCAGCAGAGCCGTGTGAAGGCCTTCTGCTGCACAGGCAGCATGGGACAGCAGCTCTGTGTCCTCTGTTTGTTATTCCCTAAACACACACCGCCCAGGCTCTTTGAAGTAGGAATGATCCTCTGCAGACCCTCCGTCATCCTCTGACCTGAGCGAGTTCCCTGTGAAAAGTCCCAGAGTGTTTTCATGTCCCTCCTGCTTGCCAGTGGACAGAGCAGGTGTGACGCAGGGCAAACGGGGGCTCAGTCTCTTGCAGAAAGAAGGAGACCCCGATTTTCCTTCCTGTGTTTGTCATGCCTCTGCCTGAAGGTTGCCCCTACAGAGCAGCCTGCTCCCTGGAGTGGGTGCATGGTCAGCAGAGGCAGGCTGTGGGAAAGGTGCTCCTGGTTCCCAGGGCTAGTGCTGTCACCTCTGACATTCCCTGTGCCCCCAGCAGCCACACTGGAGACCAGCATCATTTCCTCCAGTGGCTTTGCAGGCAGTGCAGTCCCAGGTCAGAGGTCTGCTGTCAGCAGGGGTTCAGAGGGCGTCGGGTGGGATTTAGCCACTGTTGCATATACAGTTCAGAATGATTTTCTGCTCCTTTGATAGCTCTTGATGTGTTTTATTCAGTTCCAGTCTAATCAAGTTAACTGTTTTAGCACATTGTCTTTCTTCAGACCTTTTACAGAAGGCTGGTGTAATCTCTCTTAAAAAGAAAAAAAATAATTCCCCTTTCATCTTTCTGCGGAGATCACTTTATTCATGTGTAGTGACCTGGCTCAGCATTTGATAACTAATGTGTCACTGAAAGCTCCTCATTATGGCCCCAGCTTGCAGACCACCTGGAGTGCTCCATTATTAATGTGAACTTCAGGTTCAATTTTTAGATCTGTGCAGGTGCATTTGCACTATTCATTGCAGGCTGGGGACACTTTCCCCGTGAAGGGACAAGAGTACGTGCAGCTGAATGTGTCTTACAGGCCTATGGAGCACTTACTGTTTTGACAGCAGCCATAAGAGGAGTGTAAGCACTGAGGCTTCAGCTCTGTGTTGATTATAATCTAACTTTTGCTTTCTTTGGCAGTCGTCCTTTGATATATAGGCACTTAATCTCAGTGCCTGGAGAACAGAAGTAGAGAAGGCAGAGAGGGGAAGATACAGGGGAAGCCACACTCCAGTTAAACCAATAACATGGGAAAAGCTTAGTTCTTATTCCAGGCATAAATGTGTCTTTGGATGGTAGATGATAGTTACATGGCAACCAGGCACTGCAGGGCCCTCCAGGTTGCTGCTGGTTGTAGTGCAGGATGTAAGTAATCCTGTTGATGCAGCCAGGATGCTGTTAAGACGATGAGTTTAGGAAGGATCTTACATCTCCTTGATGGAAGCTTAATTTTGTCTGGGTTTTTTTTTCAGTAGTTGCTTAAGCCACCTAAACTCCTCCAGCCATCCATCTTTGCGTCCTGAAATCAAATAAGTGACCTACTGAATTAAATCTCTGATCTTAACTTGTTTGTTTTATAGTCTAAATAAATGAAAAGGCAGGAGATAACGGAGTCTAATGTTGCATACAAATCAGTGGAGCTTGGTACAGTTGCAGGGTTATTCATTGGTTTTACTGAGGTTTCATTTTCAGGATTATTTCCCTTTTCTTTTTAAGGGGGAATTTCTTTGTGGACTTCCTTTTGTTTTGTTTTCTTTTAAAAGAAATATGGAAATAGCAGAAGTGGGAGGAGAGGTGGACTCATAGGAGCAACAGAGCTAGAAGGACAAAGGGAGATGGGTTGAAAAGGAAGGGGAAAAGAATAGTTCTGAGTGTGTGAAAGGGAGTGGGAGGAACAGGAAATCAGAGTGTGGGATTGCAAGCACTGGGAAGTGTGGGCAGGAGTAAATTGGACTGGGAAAGAAAATTCCTGAAATGTCTTGTTTTCTGTAAACACATCAGCCTGATTATAGTAAAATAACTTCTGCTTTACTCACTGAGGACCAGGTCTTGACATACTGTATCTGCTAAAAACAAGTAGTAAAATACATTAGTGGATTTTTTTATGAACAGCTAAAGCACAAAAGGGTACTTTCTCAATAGCTTAGTATTTTAAATAAACATCTCTCTCAAGTGTCAAAGGATTAAGGATTTTAAAATCTTACACAACTGTATATGATTTGTGCAGTTCTTCTTTGTAGTCATTTTACTCTTATTTAAACTGCATATATGCTGATTTGGGTTTTTGACACATGTGAGAGTGGTGCTCTGGTCCTCTCACAGGTTATTGTAGGCAATTCAGAGTAAGAGTATTTCAGATTAATGTTTCTAGTTATGGCCAGTAGCACTAGAAGATGAAATCTCTGATATGACTCTGAAAATTTTTGTTTTCCTTTTTAAAAAAACACCAGTAAATTAGATCTCTAGGCACTGATTTTCTAAATTTGCTGTTATTACAGTGATTTTGCCGTTTAGAGTTGTTTTCAAATATGTGGATATACCTATCTTGCAGCATTTTAAAGTGCTGAAGTGCCATTTAAAAGATGAAAGAAGTCTAAAATTTTATTGAATAGTTAAGAATTAATTTAAAGTACCAATTAATGTTATTGAATACCTGATATATTTTTCCTTTACACCTTAAATATTTATGGAAAAACACGCAAGAATTTGTATGGTATGTTTAAAATGTGTCTGGTAAATGTCCCTCGTGAAATAAATGATTTTTATTGCAATTTGGAAAAGTACATATTTAATAGTGAAATGCTTTGCTTATGTACTTACATAACTCCAGTGTATAATACGGGTCCAAAGGTCTTTAATTTATCATAAAGATAGGACTCTAATGACAAAATAATGGCTCTGATGTATCTGTGCCTTTGGGTTTAGATATTAGAAAGGTTTCATATCTTTCAACTCTTCCTTATGTGATGTTACATTGCTGCCCCAGACATTTTTTAATGCATGAGCGATCAACATAAATGAAAACTAGAAAGCATTCATGTTAAGACAAGAGGCAATGTTCCTTTCAATAAGGTGACTTCAGAAAACTGTCACACAGATATTTCACTGGAGACATTCTGGTTTGACCTCTACCTCACCATGCCTTTTTTTTTTCCTGTCTCTCTCTTTTTAAATTTTTTTTTTCCTTTTATGATTAAACAGAAGAGAAGGGGTTTGTAAAAGCCCTCCAGAAAACTGGCAGTTCCTTGTAGAATTGTAGGTCTTTCTAATTTCCATGTGTTTTCCTGCAGGAGAATGGCTCTCTAAGAGCACGTTAGCCTTCAACCTTGGCAAGTGTGGAACTAGTCTGCAGTATTATGATTGAAACGTTATACCTGCTTATTCTAAAACTGACATGAGAGGTGACAAATGACAGAGGCATTACTGGGTCAGGTGAAGTCTTTGTCATAATCCCTTTTCCCTGAACTTTTAGCTGGTGCAGCAAAGAGAATCCTGTTTCGGGGATTATTAACACCACCTGCTACAAAATTCCTTTGGGAAGGACTGGAGTGCTCTGGATTCAAACACTGGCTTTGAAACATGCAGGAAAATGGCACAATCTCTGCAGATGCTCTAATGACTACTTTGGGTTTGGTATAAGCCAGTCTTTCTACTGCGAAAATGTGTTAAGGATATAAATGCTGTTTCTCCCATTGCAAGGTAAAAGTGAATTTTCAGTGAATTCCTAAGGTTCTTGTGTTTGACAGGATTCAGAGGTACAGTCTGCTGCAATGAATTGTGCAGCTGGGTTGATCTGATCTCTGGTTGAAGCCCCCTAGTTCTGGGTAGCAGAAGTAGAAAGCTCTATCTCCATTATACAGGATTTTTTACTTCTCTTTCTTCTCAAGCACTGTTTCATGTTTTTTAAGTTTTGCTTTGTGTCTGGTTCATCCACAAGGCAGATTCTCAGGAAGAAAAAGTGGAAAGCCTGTGGGAAAAGTGTTTTTCTCTTTTGTAGACTACTTCTGTCCTACTTCCCTTGTGTAACTGCAGCACACTGGCAGGGCAGGAATACGGTGCCTCCCTGAGTGGCTGTGGAGTTTGTGCCTCAGCTCCAGCTGGAGAGCAGAGATGAAAGGTACCTGACCAGAACCTGGGCACCAAGTTTGACTCGTGTTCACCTCCCATTCCTGTGCTGGCTTTTGGACTTTTTCAAAAGCCAGATGAGGGAAAGTGTGCCTCCTCTTAGTCGTCGGCATTGATAGGGCTGGAATCCTGCTGGAGCTGCCTGAGGCAGAACAGGCAGAGCAGAGGAACAGGCAAAATCCTGGGCTCTTTTCATCACAATCTCTGATTGCAGATCCCCCTGGAACTAGGAGGTGAATCTGTCCCTTTGTATTTCTGAGTGAAGTGAGTGCTGATTGATTTGTCAAGTGATTACACGCTCAGATGAGATACTGGGATGTACAGTTTGATTCCTATTCAGCACCACAGCGATGCCCAGGTGGAGCTTCATACAGTACAAAGAAGATTGTAGTCATTGTAGGAGCATGTGTACACAGAAATCACCTTTCTGAATGGCTTTTTTGAACCTTATTCACCATTGCCTCTCTTAGTTTGTTTTTCTTTGGCAGAGTTTTCTGACCTTGCCCTTGCAAAAAGCAGAATGCTGCTGTTTAGCTGTTGGCCAGAAGGACCTGTTTCCAGATAAACAATCCCAATGAGCGCTGGAGTTATTTGCCTTTTTTGGGTTTGTCCGTCTTTTTCAACCTCAGGGGTTGAAAAAGTGTGTACTTTTTACTACGTAAAGTAGTACTTTACGTAGTACTTTACTACATGTACCTAGGCCAGGAGGAGGTTTCAACTTACCAAAAAGAGCTTTAAAAAAGGGTTCTGGTTGCTTGGCATGTTTATGCTGTGGAAGATGTTGCTCCTGTGAATATGAGTTCTAGCAGGTCTTCTTTTGGCAGAAATGCCCCCTCTCTCTCTCAAAATAAATCCCCCCAAGACCCAACTACCCATAGTTCTTGGCTGACTGTTTTGTGCTGCCGTCCCGTCTGACCTCATTGCAAGATATTATTTACAGAGTCAAATCTACAGTGCTAGGGAATCTGCAATCTCCTGTAAGACAAAGCTGTTTTCTACGATTTTAAACTTTGAAACCTAAAGAAAGATGGCATGCTGCACAGTTTTTAGGCAATATGTGGGTGCTGTTTACTACAGTTAAGATTTTTTAATATATGTGTGTTTCTTGAAAGGTAGTTTTCAATATCTGAGGCATAACGTACTATGAGTAATTTTTTTTTCTTTTAATTCAGAAGAGGATTTTGTATAAGACAATCTTAAAAATCAGTTTTTATGATGTGGCGTGAATGTAGTGTGATATCTGAGCAAATCTCGGAGTCTATTTTAGAAATTTGAGGCTATTTAAAACAATTCTTGGCGTAGTAGTTGCATTTCTAAGCAGCGGCTCTTTGCTTTGGTGGAAGCAGGGGTTTTTTTTTTCTTCTATTGCACATTAATCACACATGTTCAGAAGAAGTGACTCTCTGATTAAGGACATTGCTGTAGCAGAAGAAAAATTACAGTTTTTTAAGTTTTATTGCCATCAAGCTGCTACTAAAATTAAATTATTTTATGCATGCTAGAATCTTGAGTTCCTTTGAAGTTGTGAGTTTGAGTTGATGGTGAGCTCAACCAAAGCTCTCCCCTGCAGTTTGGGTGTCTGAAGCCTGAGAAATAGCAACTAATAGTTATTTGTTTGTCTGAGACTTTGTTGGATGTTACCAGATTGAAACTTCTGGGTCTGACTATGGAGCAAAGAATGAATGGTGTTAAGCTGAGAAAGATGCAAGTCGATAAACCAAAGGCAGCCTAAATATGAAATATGAAATTGAGTTTTTTCCCCGTGTTGGTAGAAACATTAATGAAGAGGGGGCTGAACTGGTGAGAATTAAAAACACGACTGCTGAGCCGGAGTGGGTCTGAATCCCTCAATTGTCTGCAAGTCACTTGGTGGTGGTGACTGGAGGCTTAGGGAATCCCTTGGTACTGGGTTTGTTTGCCTTAGGGGCAAGTGTGGGTATCTGTCTCTCTATCTAAATATGTTTGTACACACAAATATATGAATCTAGAAAATTTCATTTCAGTTTTCATGCTCTCACTTTTTTGACAGCTGTTACAGTTGCAAAGGGTTGTTGCTGTGTTTGTAGTCCTGCATGAAAGATGAGTTACCACAAATTACACATCATCAAAAAAAATTGAGACCGGCTGGGTAAAATTATCTAAACTTCTGGGACTTGCAAGAGCTCAAAACACAATTAAAAAAAAAACTTGAGGTATGTTTTGAAGTGATGTATGGACACAAAAGTGATTGACAAGCCACTCAGCATGGGCCTGATCTTTTGAAGTCTCAGAACAATATAGCTTTTGGGGTGGACCTTTTTGTTTGCTTGTTCCTTCTCTAGAAACCAAGTTTCTGAGTTTGTCTAAGAGGTCAGAAAAACCACTTTCAACTCATCTTAGGGCAAAATAATGCTGCTCCTCAGGGATTTGTCTTCTCAGTGCTGGCATGGAACCCAAGCAGAATTCCGCTCTGTTCTGCTTGAGTTTTTTAACAACCTCTCCCAGTACCTCTTGAATTACCAGTGGTAATCCAAAACACTGAGATTCCTTCCAGATGGAGATGGTGGTGTCCAGATATCAACACATATTATTTAGGCAGTGAGGATAATTCATGAATGAATACCAGAAAATACTAAAGGATATATTGTTGTTCTGATGTCCTCAAGACGGAGCGAGGGAGGATTGTATGTCTTACTCTTCACTGCTTCATGGGTAGAGCAGGGAAAAGGGGAGAGAGGTCCAAGAGGTCCAAGAGGAAATCGGGTTCTTATTAGAAGAAAGGCATGAATAAGATGAAAGGGACTATGTGAAGTACTTAAATGTTATCTGGGCTGCTGCTGGATCACGGCATGAAAGCGAGGCCTTTTGGGAGGAAGCCGAAAGACAATGCGGCTTTTCTGGGCACAAGATCGTTGTCTCGTGTCTGGACTGATCTCTGGAAATCGAGTTCAGGGAGCAGTTTTTAAACTTCCTTTAAACATCACTGACTTGTTGAAGTGATCAATGTTTTCATTTCATTTTGTTGACACATTTTGAGAAATCTATGGCTCTCTACTGACGTTCACAAACAAGAACAGGCAAACCAAACCCAGGCTCTGCCCAGCGGTTCATATGTGTGAGAATTTCTCTCTGCATTGGCCATGTGCTAAATGCTTAACTTCCTTTGAACAGGATAGTACGTTTTCTAAAATATATGTGGTGTATTAAGAAGATGGCAGTTGTACCTTCATTGCCAGTCTGGAATGTGCCATTTGTAAAATGGAAAGAAATCTCTCTTAACTTGCAAAAATAAAGCTATCCTTTGAAACACAGGCAGGGAATAGAACTTGTTCCTTTACTCCATAGAGATATCTTGATGACCAAAGCAGATACAGAATTCCTGTGTGTTTTGGTTTTCCTTAGGGTTATGCATCTATTTCCTTACTTTAGTGTTTAACACTTCATGAAACATATGATCGTCTGTGTTGGAGTAATTTATTTTCAGTCCTAAAAGGTAGAGAGTGCTGATGCTCCCCCAAGTTTCTTTGGCACATACATGTATCTCTTCCATAAGTGCTGCAAATAACAAAGAGTAAGTAATTCTCCATTTCATTAATGCACCTCAGCTTTGTTATTTGAACTTCCTGTCTCATATATGTAATAAGTGAAAAGGAAATGAGACTTTGGAGGAGATAATGTAAACACACAATATTTCTGTGGTTTCACTGAAATGAAATGAATGCCTTTTGTAGAAAGCTAATTATTGCATTCAGAATCTAACTTGGACCTGGCCAAGTGCCTCCATTATTTCAGGCATCAGGTTTTATGAAATACAGTATTTCATACTGTAAATATAAAGGTGCTTTATTCTCTGCTGACTTTTGCATGTAAAGCAAAAGGAAAACAAAAACCACTTTGCTCCTCTCTTGAGTCTCGTCAGTTTCCTCTCATCACTCTCTTGATGTTTGTTAACTTAGAGATAGGGACAATTTAATTTTTGGTACATCAGATTTCACTGTGAGGGTGTGTTGTTACATGTGCTGCATGTAGGTAAAATAAACTGGGAATAAAGTAATTTAAACATAACACAAAAATATTTAAATGAGTGGTCAGGCCTCCCTGCTTGTAACCTCTTCTCTAATTCTTAACTCTTTTGTCCTGGATTACTTTCCCACCCTTCCAAGTAGGAGTTCCACAAGTCCATGTTTCTGTCTAGTTTCCTTCCCCTGCCCCCAAGCTGTTGTGATTCAGTCCTTAGATTAAATAGTCCAGACGTGTTCTTAAAAGTATTGGATTTTTTGGCTGAAACTTGTTCCTCCTTTTTTTTTTTTTTGGTTTTTTGTTAGTTTGGTTTTTATTGTGTTTGTTTGTTTGTTTGTTATTTGTTTGTTTGGGTTTTTCGTTTGTTTGTTGGGGGTTTTGGGGGCTTTTTTGTTTGTTCCTAAGTGTAAAATTTAAAATCTGGTGAAGACAAACCTCTTGTCCTTCAAACAGATTTAAGTATTTTTTTCTTTTTACTGATGCATTTCATCCTTCTTTGCGTTACTAGTTCTAGAAATGAAAAGAGATTCGTATCTCTGCTGCGTATGCTTTGCCTTTAAATACTTAATTCCAGTCAGTTTTTACCATTGTCTCTCTCTTTATATTATACAATATTTGGATTGCAGAATGATAGATAATTTTTTCATGTTTTTATACCTCTTCCTTTGGGCAGTTCTTGGGCTGGGGTTTGATGAGTAGAGAGCCTGTTCACTCAAACAAATGTCCATCAGCCTCACTTTTATTTTTAGTTCCTGCATTTTGAAAAATAGAAAAAAACCCTCTCCTTGGTTTCAAATCTAATAAAATGGCCTAGACCTAATCTGTGAGTAGCATATTTAGATTAGCTTCATAATCCTAACAGAAGGAAGTATTTGTTGGGTGATCTCTGTGTGTCACGTTTAGATGACAGAGATGACTTTGCAGGAATTGCCTTTGGTCTTTTAATGGCAATTAAAAAGCTTTCTTTGCCCTCACCGAATATATGAACAAGGGCATAGTAACAGAAATACTTGACATTTTAGAAATTTCACCTACATTGTCAAAGTTCCACTTAGATTTTTTTTAGAATACAGAATTAGTGCTATGCTGTCTAGTTTGTGTCTTTGCTTGTGTCTTTGCTAGGAATGATAAATAATATATAAACATCAGAAATACTGTGTCCAGTTCTGGGCTCCCCAGTACAAGAGAGATGTGGAGCTTAATTGGCTGTTAAAGGTTTTCCTGTAGTCTGAAATATCTGAGAGCTTCCACACATCCAGCAGCTACAAAGGGTTTGGTGAAGGTTGGCCCTGAGTTTTTAAAGATATAGGAGTCTGACTGATTAAAGTGAAATACCTTTCTCATGCCAGAAAAGGATTCAAGATGCCTTTTAGCATCCCATATTTCTCGGTTCGCTTCTCATGCAGGCAGTTTTAGAGAGGAAAATGCAGAGAAATGGGTCAGACTCAAATATATTTAAAACCTGATCTTTGAGAAAAGGTTGACAGACTTGGATTTGTTCTGTGTAAAAGAGAATAGTGATCAATTGTTTTCTGTGCCTGGTGGCTACATTAGCAGAAATAACAGCTTAAAGTTGTAGTAAGGGGAGAGACTTCCTCCTAAAACTAGGATGAAATCTCAGCTACATAACCATTAAATAGTAAATAGGCAGAAAGGTATTTTAAATATTGGCCAAATATTTGGCAGGGATCACACAGATATTTAAGTAGCATCAGAGAGCATGAGATGATAAGCTGGGTGACTTCTTGAGGTCTGTTCCTGATTTCTGTGCGTTCTGTCTGCACAATATCTCCTTATTTACATCAGCATAGTAAGAGAGACTTCGGGAGTGTTTTTGGGTAGAAAACCCACAGTTTCTGAGGAGTTCTTCACTTACTTCGATTTATTTAATTGGACATCCAAGCAAAGGAGGTGTCAGATTATAGAATTGAGCTTTACTGCTGCTGGATAAGGAGGGGAATTTAAGAGATTGCCAGAATTTCATTAACCCTCTGAAGTGTAGCCTTGTTGAAATGCTTTGTCTGGATCATCCCTAGAGCCATCCACATCTTCAGCACATTTTTCCCGTGAAATCAAATCAAATACCTACAGGCCCACCAAATCTATTTTCATAGGGTATCAGCAAGCTAATTTTTCTGTATAAAATGTATCAAGTCACAGTGAAAAGTGTGTTGATAAACAATGAAGGGATGTTAGGCCGTGAACACCTTATTGTCCTCAGCAGTATGAAGGACTAGAGAAGTATTTTGGAACTCTTCAGCTGCCCAGTGCATAGGATAGGAGTAGCTGATGTCTCAGTCACCATTCTAAGTACACGTACAATTAACATTCTTAGCTTCTATCTAAGTGTATAGACATTCTCTGTGGAATTGGAATGGTTTTATTTCTGTGAGTACAGAAACGTTTTGCACAGTCCTCTGGTAAGTATGAAGTGCTAACCCATGCATTATAATAAAAGATATTCTGATAATAGACTATAACTTTGCTAATAATGTTAGCTCAGTTAACGGATGATCACTTGTATGCAAAACCCTTCTGGGAGATTCTTTGATGTAAACAATTGCCTTTAAGTAAGAGAGAAATTGCTATTGTGAGCCATAATATGCTGGTTGTGTAACACTGTAGTACTTTTGAATTTGCAGTGGGAAGCACAGGCTCTTGTTATGGCTGGAGCAGTGAAATTGAGTCCATTTACACACTGCCCTGAAATACCTTTTTCTTGGGTTGTGTCAACAGCAGCCTGGTGTGTTCCAGAGCTGATTGGCCAGTAGCAGAATTAGGTGCTAGAGAAATATTGTTCTTACGTGTGAATGTTGATATTGCAAAGATATACTTATGTGCAAAAGCCAAAGGCTTGAAAACATCTATGTTTTGAATCCTCCATAATACTCGTCCTTCCCTCTTCTCCTTTTTATCTTTCATTTTTGTGTTTTCTTTGTGATTGTTATGCTTAAATTTTAGTAAGTGTTAGCACTGTCTTCTCTGGGTATCTGTTGGGAACTTTCTCAGTCTTTAAATCTCAGAATAAGGACTCATTAACAGCTGAGCAATGTCTTGCATTCCTGTGTTCATAGTCATTGAATATTTCAGGTGAGAGATTTGGTCATAAAATATTACTGAGTAGTGGTTTAAACAATCTGTATGAATGTTGCTTTTCTCAGAATCAAATTTAACTGCTTTCTTATCTGGAATATTACTGTACCACTTTTCTGTACTGTTATCTATGAAAAATGGTATAGAAAATAAACTGAGTCTTCTAATAAAAAATTTAAAAGCAGTGTATCTAGAGGTCTTGAATGTTCTATATCCATCACAACAATCTGCAAAAAAAGAGAAAAATCCTTTTTCTGCAGGAGTATCAATTTAAAAGATGACTAATTTCTAGGAAGACCCATTTAACGAGATAAAAAATTATGCAGTCTCTAAATATTGATCCTTTGTGTACAAATATATGTGCTTTTTCTCCTACTTTGTCAGGAAGACTTGGATGATGGTGTGCAATATTAGATCATTGTGTAGAAGGAAGAGATATTAGCTTCTGAGTCATTGGGAATTACATAAATTCAGTCTCTGTGCTTAGTGTGAAGTGTGTCCCACATAAAAACTCAAGTGTTTCTATACTCTGGCTTTACTGTGTTGCTTAATAAATCGATCTTTTTTATTGTCACAATGTTATTCTCTGTAAAAGTGTTTTCATTTGCTGTATATTAATTGAACGTTCCCACAAGTCAAATTGCCCGAACAAGTATTTTGATAGCTCATTCAGTGGTGTTACAAACTTCAGTCCTTTGGAAAGGTACGAGGGTAGTTCACACATCTGCGAGCTTTTGGTCTTACTGATAACAGTGATACATCTATTTAAAGCTAGATTGAGGCAACCAGGTTTTTTTAACCTCTGCAAGGTGATCAGGCCTTTCAAAATTTGGGAGTGATGAGCTAGAAGATTCAGTGTTTCATTACTTAGTCTTGAGCTGTGCAGGTTGCACCCTCAGTTTTCAGGTCTGAAAGCTGAGGCCCATTTAAAAGGTAACTGTAGCAGACTACGGAATTTTCATTTCATATAAAATAGTATAATAGTTTATGCTGTTATTCACTCACAGTGTCTTATGTCATTAATCTTTGTGTCAGTTTTAGAGGTTTAGGAAAAGCCAAGCACCTGATTACAAAGAACCTTCACGGGGTGCTGAATGCAGCTGTTTAAGGAAGGGCAATGGTGAGGTGGGTACATGGGTGAGAGAGGTGCTTGCCCAGATCCTTTCCTTTGGGATAAATTTTATGCAAGTTCAAAATTAGTATTTAAGCAAATAATATTTTTTTTTTATTATTCTGAGTCTTAGTGCATAAAACTATTCATCGTTTGAGAGGTGAGAGAAATCCAGATTACAAGTTTTCTTTATGACTAAGTATTCTAGATCTCCTGAATCATATAGGCCCTTTTATTACAGTTGGTCTGTAAATTGCAAAACACCTCGCCCTTCCCTGAAATGGAAGAAATGCAGAAACCTAAAATACATCAGGAGAGGGTTAGAGATTGATGAACTCAATATCTGAGGAAAGTACTGAAACATCATCATGAGATCAAAATGAAAGGGCAAATAAAAAGAGCTTAGGTCAGCTTTTAAAATGTAATATTCTTTGGCTAAGATCCTACTTCTTCATGCTTCGATTTAATCTATCAGGGCAAAAGGGCAAAGGTTCACATGATTGCTGGGGAGGGTACAAGATGCATGACAGAGCAATTTGCTGAGTTTCCCTAGATGAGTGTAGACAAAGCTTGCATGTCTTTGCTCTTTGTCTCTCTGACAGTAGCCTTTAACATAGGCTTATTGTTCACTTTTTGGGTCACTGAAAGGCATTTACGAGGTATTTGTGGTGCAGAAAGCACATGAAACTGTTTTCTAATTTGTCTTAATTGCTTGTCCCAGTAAATGGTTAATTCCCATTTGTATGTGCCCAGCAGTTTAGAAGAAAGGTGTTTGTTCATATTTGAAATCTCTGTAATTGCCAAAAGCCCTTAGAGGTGTTGGTGGATGATCAGCACTAGACCACCTAACGCCCTTTGTTCTTCCTTCTCGGACTTCACTTTCAAAAATGCTAGATGATTATTTCATATTTTGTACCGCTTTGCTGAAGTTGTACTCAGCCCTTTTTCTCTTTGGAGCAACGTTTTGTCATTTGAGATTGTGTTTCTTGATTTCCTTTGGTGACAGCGTGTGTGTTAACCCTTTGTTGTGCTGTTAAAATCCCATGTACCCAGATTGGCCATCAAATTACCAACCAGTACATGTCTCTCTCCAAGTCAATCAGTTTTTGGTAGCAAATAGAGGGAAATGTGTGAGCACAGACACGTGCCTAAAAATGTTCTCATTTGGCCAGAACACAGTTATTTCTACATCAGGAGAGAATTCCAAAAGTCTTCTACCATTCTGTGCATTACCACTAATATGCATAACTTCTAAGGAAAATGGACCTGTGCTGGTTCTTCAGGCTTGTAAATCGAGTTATTGATCCTGCAATTGATTATTCCCAAATAAAAGGACTTTCCAACCAAATGCAATGGCCTGTTTCAGAAATTTGTCAGAGACCTGGAATTGAAGTCCACATGAAATATTGTCTTGGCTTAAAGAGTTAAATGGCTTGGTACATTTTACAGAAATAGGTTAGAGGCTTCATGTCTTTTGCTTCATTTAATTCAGTTTAACTCTGCTGACACTGAGAGAGAGAAAATGTCTTGCAAACCTAAGTTTGCCATTTGCTGGACAAATGTAATGTCTTTTATACGTCTTGTATATTGTAGTAATGTTCAGTAAATCACTCATAGTAGCAAAAAATGACTTAGATCAAGGTTAATTTTGGTAAGGAATGGCAAGACCACTGGTAGACATAAAAACAGAGAGGATAAAACTTTACAATGTATTTGGACAGTTCTTAAAAGCAGTCTTCTTCAATCTGCGAGCAGAGTCATTCCCACTGCATCTCTGAGCAAAAGAGGAACATGACTAATGAGCCTACAGCAGGTCATTTTATGGTCCAAGTTTGTGTCATCATATTAAGCAATGAGCGGGAGGAATTTGAAGGAAATTATTCAATGCATCGCAACATTCTGGATCTGAGTAGTGATTCCCAACAGCCAATGTAGTCATGGCATACAGGACATCAGTTTGTCAATACTTCAGACTTTGGGAAAAAAGCACTGCTTGTTGGTCAGACTTAATAATCATCTTAGAGTCATCCTCTTTGCATTTTTTTCCTGTTTTTTTTTAATAACTGCCTCTGAGTGTTTCAGTTGCTTTGTTTGAAGAGAAAAAGTACATCAGGCAGCCCATTATCCTTTGGATTGCTGACCTGAGTTGGGCAATGTCCAGACATAGAGAATGACTTGAGCAAAGGTCAGCACTGAGCAATGCAAGCTGCATAGTCAGTGAGGGGACCCAAGGCTGAGGCTTAACAAGGAATCCTGACATGAATGTTTACAAAGTGCCAGCCAGAGTCTGGAGCAATTTGAGCTGGGCAATGCTTCCCTTATCAGTTGCCTAACTTTGGCTTGTATTTTTCAAAGGTATAATTCTACTGTTTTGCCAGACATGGTGGCGTGTTCATAGCATTGGAAATTTAAGACAAATAAACAATTGTTAGAGAATGCTAACCTGATGGTTTTGGAAGTAATAGTAACTAGCCCCAATTTTTGTGAGTGTGTCATCTAAACGTGCTCCACTAATGCCCGTGCCTGTCCCAGCAGCATCACCTGATCTGTGTCCATAGGGACACCCTGCCTCAATGCCCAGGAGGAGCTGGCCATGAAGAACCTTTCCTGTTGTATCATTTCTCTATTTTATCCTGACTGAACACATTTCTGTTTTCAGGAATGTTCCAGGTTAGCACAGATAGCTCCTTAAAAAAAAGCAAAGAACTTATTTCAAAATCATATGTTTGCAGAAGTCACAGGAGCCATGAAAACCAGTGTTTACATTTAGATCTTTTAAACAAATGAAAATTAAGTGGAATTTTTGTTTTGCCTTCAAGTATTTTGTGCTGCATCATAGGATAAATCAGTATCCAAGATTTTAAGTAGCTTTATTGTTTGTTATCTCTTTGCTATTTTTTTATTATTTTTGGCATGCCTTCCTCTGCTGATGCTTATGTTGACGTTTATTCTAATTAGTTTAAATGAAGGTTTTAACCCTGACTTTATCCTTAAAGATGGCAGTGCTTATGAAAAAGTAGGAATAGCAATTGTATCTAACTATGCAATGCATTTAGGTAGTTTGTATTTAATGTCTGTAACAATACATTTCTTCTCCGAGGGAAATGAGCCATGCACTTTCGGTGGGAAATCTGTGTTCCTACATTCAGTGGCTCAATGAAAAATTCCCTTTTCAGGTAGCATTGTTGCTATACTGAGGAGTATAAAGCTTTGAAATGTTTGTGCTTCTGACATTGTGCAGGGGCTGGGAAGATTGTTCTCCTGTTTTTATGTATCCACTGATGGAAGGTGAATGGATTCAGGGTGGTGGTAGTTTTTGTTTCTTTGTTTGTTTATTTGTTTGTGTTTTTAAATGAAAAATTAAGTGGCACTGAGGTGTCCTGTTTCATTCTTTCTGGGTCCAGTTTGGTAAGTTACTGGATTCCTGTGACTGTGACTAATGTGGCGTGAGGTGAGGGCACTCAACACCCTGTAGATCTGATTCTGGGAATATCACATTTGAACCTCTTCCTGAATTGTGCTGTTAATGATTTTAAGTCATTCTGTCTTTCCCTCATTTGTGTCTGCACGTTGGAGGATTTCTAACTACAAAACTTACGTGAGACTTGCCTAAAAACATTTTCAGTGAAACATAGATACAACCCAGCTTTTCTTAATTCCTACTTTTCCGTAATTTAAAGCCTTTTTTTGTTGCTTTTGACTGAAATATAAACAGGTTAGGGGATCCCTTTTACTATTGTGATTAGAGAACAAAGGGAAACACTTAATCCAAGATAATAGTCTTCTTTCATTGGTTTTGTGAGATGTGCTTCAGGAAAACATTTGTTCCTACACGAGCTGTTTCACATATCACACCACAGGCAGTTAGAGAGTATGTAGTTGTCGGGAGCCCACTCTTCATTCCCTATGAACTAATGGTTTTTCATGTTCTTGATGCCTGTCATTTGAAGAAGAGCTTGAGAAGAATAGTAAAGCTGAAGTTGATTTCCATTTTCTAGGTGAAAATACTCATTTTAACAAAAGCAAATCCTTCACATCCATAGCCTACATAAATAATGTGTAAACTATCTGGGTTAAATCATCAAATGCCTAGGATGATTTCTGCAGGCTTGCATATCTAGAAGCATTGGCATTCAGTTACCTGGACAAGTCTGTGAGCATTCCCACAGGGGTAAAACCTGGCATCACCAAGTATCCAAACCAAACATGCAGTTAGTGGGTTGATATAAGAAACCCTTTGCCTTGTTTCAATATCCTTTATGTGCTGCTAATAGTACATCTGTTTTCTAACTAGCATGGGAGGTTTTTTTTTTCAGCTGAAGGTGAAAAAAATAGCTAGACTTGGTTTGAGCAGTCATTAGTATTGGACTTTTTTGTTTTGGGAACAGAGTAAGAAGACAGATGAAAAGGGAAGCTGCAGAAGTTATGTTCTTAAGACTAACACACAGTTATTCCTTACTCTCTTTGGTTATATCACTTTGTCTGCAGCTGTGGGTTTTGACAGTCTGGTATTGGTTTATTTTATGGTTATGAGCTGAACAGAAGCTTCCCTATTCTTGTGTAGATAAATCTGAGAGCTCCTAAAGAAATTTAAAATCTGTGTACCAAGAGCCATTTATAACAACTTAACTTCTGACAGTGAAGGATATCTGTCTCTAATGAAACACTGGTGGCTGATTTGGTTTAGTTACTCGTTGATTTGCACACAAAAAAAATAATGACAAATTATGTAAACTGGTCTGAAAACTCAAATTTGTTACCCCTAGCATTTACTTTGCATCTTTCAACCCACTTTCCAACATTTTGCATTTCTGTAGCAGTATTTGAACTTGAAAAGTAAGTGGTAGTTGATGTACCAAACCTGCTATAGTGTGATTTAGGTTATCCAGGAAGTCAGGCTTCTCTCTGACACTAGAGAGATAGCATAGCATGTTTCAGATGATTAAAGCCAATCTACTGCTAAGACTTGAATTGAATGTTGTGCATTTAAAAGTAGTGTGCACACAGAATATTGCTTGAAAATGTGGAAAAAGTGGATGTTATTTCATAACATTAAAAGAAACAAAACACACTCGTGTAATTAGTACCCTAAGGAAAGGAATCAAAGCTATGTAAGATAATTAAAAAGGCTTGTGATAAGCATAGCTTCTAAACTAGTTTGTTGTGGGTGCACTATTTTGATTTCTTGTGATGGCTATGTTCTTGGAATCTCATTTGAGGGGTCAGACTGAGTCCCAGGAGCTTATAAGGCTCAGACAAATAACAGCCGTTTTAGAAAATAATGCAGGGAGGAGAGAGAGAGGAGGAGGACAGAAAAGTACATTTGGAAAGGTCAAAGATATTCTCACAAGTGCTGGTGGCCAGTTTTCTACTGATTTGTATATTTTCTGGTTTAAGAGTGTTTGTTTTATTGTGTTGTAGAAATAGTACCAAATTTAAAATAATCTATTCTATAGATAATTGTTAAAGCCAGTTACGAAGGGTGGTATATTCTTTACCTTATCTTTAATTTACAAAGATCATAAATCTATTCGAACAAGGGCAAGACCACAGTCTAGAAAGCAGATGTGAGAGCCAAGAGCTTTGGATCTTTTCCAGGTGGTTGCTTTGGGCTGTGCACCAGCTCTACGAGCAATAGTAAGAAATTATTTTCTGGGATCCATTCACAGTAGAGTGACCACTTGATCCAGAGCTGCAGAGAGGATCTTCCCCAACCTGCTGCGGGTGAGCCGTGAGTCTCACAGCTCTTGCTCTGTCCCAGGAGATTTGCTCTCCTTTCTTGGATCTGTGCAAAAATTATGCTTTTTTTGATTTTTAAATTTTTATTTCTCTCATTATCCTTTGTGAAATACGCTGTGCTGAAATGGTGTTTGAAACACTTGTGTGGCAAAACCTCGTGACTGTCATTTTCAATGAATGTTTCGAACAATGCTGAAGCAATTTGGAAACACCTTTTAGTGTTAATTAATTTTAATTAATTCGCAATCTTGCTATTTTCTCATATATGAAACAAGATTTTATCTTCTTATAGTCCACATTTCTCTAAAGCAGAAGTTGTTGTCAGTGATAAAATGTACAAGGAAGTCACAGCTATGAGTTAGAACGAACAACATTCTCATGTTTTCTTTTTATTTTAACTTAATTCCTATCCAAGTTTGTTCTTGTACTTTTAAACCATATCCTTCCTGTTATCGGTAGATGCTCCCTAATTAAAAGCTTCTAAAATGTAACATAAATTAAGTACAGAGGAAGGAGGCAAGAATAAACAAATGTTTATAACTAGCTTGCTACGAGTCTGGGGTGTAGCTGGTTTGCATGGATGGTTGAACAAAGCTTAAAAAACATCCAAGCTGTAGATGCTGAGACAAAAAATTTGGAGAAAGCTGGATTACTACCTGAGACAAAAAGCCCTGTATGATTCAGGAACTGGAAATACAAACTGGATCATTAGCAATGTATTCCTTGGCTTTCTGTCATAATGATATCGGCATGGGTGAATCTAGATATCAGAACGTTCCTTGAATTTTTTCAAAGTCAGGAATGGTAACTGCTTTTTTTTGCGTTATCAAGTTGAAGACTTTGTGTGGTGAGTTATTGCTTCTGACCCAGCTCCTCTTCTGCTCTGTAGCACTGAAAGTCTGCTGGAGGACGGGTGAAACATTATAAAGTACATCTCAGCAACAGTAATTCTGAAGCCATTGACACAAATTATTGCTATTATTGCTGTGGTAGATAGTGCTGTGTCAGGCTGAAATTGCATTTGGGTACCTTTTAAGTTTCTCCACTCTGCTCTGTGGTTGGGCAGAACATCAGCTCAAGACCCCGAGGGCCATGTTAATTACAGCATCACTTTGCAAATTTTCTTCCACTTTTTTTTTTTCTTTTTTAAATTTTATTTTAGTAGTGTTAATGTCAGCAGTGTATTCTAATTTCCTCAATTCAGATAGCAATGATTCTGCCGAAAATAGTTACATTGGAATTTCTTGCAGCCAGCTACATGATGATTGTGCATATTGATTTCTACTGGTTTTTTTAAACAAATATGTGAAATGGTTTAGCTTGTAGTCCTTGTAGAATAAATTTGTCTTGTCAGACAGTGGAAAAAATATAAACTTCTTCTCCCCAGCCAATGTGCATGCCAAAGAGAATAACTAGTAATAAGAGAAGTACCTGGCTAGGATGTAAAAAAATGTGCTAATTACTTTTGATGGGAAAATGAGATTTTAATTTATTTAGTGTCTTCATCTTACGCATTCAAGACATTTGGTATTAGTGATGAACAATAAGGAAAATCAAGAGCAGCTGTAAATTTTGAGGAACTAACTATCAGAAACTGAGCTGAGATTACTAATATCTAGCTTTTCATATTACTCAAATGGACAGCATCAGCATTTCTCTCTATTTTTAGGGATTTTTTCATTCCAGTATTTGAGAAGTCAGAGTAAGACAAGAACTTGACAAACTCTCATAACCACTTCAATAATACCTTTAGTCGCAAACATATCATGACATTAATTGTATTAATATTTAGTGTTGCTAAAGGAATTTTCATCATCATATTTTAAAAGACAGTGCACAAACAGATTGGAAATGTTAGTCGCAGTGCACAGATAAGAAAAACCAAGCAAAATAATTTTGTATATTTTAATGGTGAGATGTTTGAGGAGCTGGCGTTACATTCATCAGCTCTCTTATTTCCCATCTGTTCCTTGAGCAGCTGCCTGTGTGCGGATTTTTCTCTTTCCCTCGGTGGTGGGCGGGGAACAGAGACGGATGAATGGAACAAGGAAACGCAGCAGTCGAGCACACGAATTCCCTGACGCTGGGTCAGGTTATTGGGTGTGGATGGGTAGCTGGCAGGAAGCGGTGTGGGACCAGTTGGAGCAGAGATAACACAGGAGGAGAAGAGATGCTTTGCATGCTGCCTGGCCCTGTGTGATGTGGGTTTGCAGAAGGAGAGTGTCACTGAGATGAAACAGGCTCAGAATAGAGATCCTTGGCAGGAGCCTGTCAAACCAGTTGCATGCGAAGCTCTCAGGCTTTGGAGATGTTCCTGGTCTCCCCATTCCCACCATTTTCTATTCCAGCCAATGTGGTCTGCAGCTGTGTGTTCATCTGTCCTCTCTCAAGTGCTCCTTTTTAGCCTAATATGAACTTTATTGCTATTTTCCTTTACTCTTTTTCCCTCTTTGTTTCCTTATTTTGCTTTCATTTGGTTTGATCTTCTGATTATGCCCTTTCTTACGTCATCTTCACAGTTTTACTTTCCTAATCGTTTCCTGGCAAAGCCCCTTCCAGCTGTAGGGAAGGAACATGCATAGCTCATTCAATATTTACTGACCATCATATTCCCCCTGCTTCCAAGTTGTATTAGCAAATCCTTGTCTGTTTTGTCAGCTCCTGTGAGCAGGACTGGCTGCTATATACTGGACATTTAGAGAAGGGAGCTATCATTTTGAAAATGCTTTATCCATGAGTCTGTGTTTGCCTATTCATAATCCTCTGTCACACAAGCACTTGAAAAATTCCATCGTGTGCGGTGCCAAGCTGTTCCCCCAGAGGCTCAAAGCTCTGTCAGCTCTCCCTAACTGGAGGGCAGGCAACAGGTTAGACGTGCCCACACCAGATAGCTTCACTGTGGCCATTTATTTCCATGTGTTTGAAGTCAAATCAGTATAGGGTGTTTGAAGAATCTCAGCCATAAAGTTTTAAATATATAGTTTCAGCAGTTCAGGTTCCCAGTGACAATCTTGGTCTCATGTCTACATACTGAGTCTTAAAAAATGTGAGTGAGTTTGTGCCTATACCTACAGACAGCCCTGACTTGGGCTTCTTTGGTCTATTCATTACATAAACAGAATTTTTTTTCTTAAAATTACTTCTGGGTCATTCTAATTGATTATATGAAGAATATGAAGAATTAATAACAGAAATATATTCTGATTATAATATTTTTAAAAGCGTATAAAACATTTTAAAATAGGCATACTTAAGCAGGTAATTTAATAATAAAACATTTTTAATATTGGGTATCAGTAAAGAACCAAAGAGCAGAATTGCCTGACCTTGATTTTCTGACTGTATCACTTGCATGGCCACATTATTCATTTGCTATGGTCAAAATGAAAAAAAGAATCTGGAATTGTTTTCATAGCCCAAGGAAAATATGTGAGCAGTAATAAGAAGACTGGCCATGTCAAAATCTGGAATCATTCTTCAAATTTGCTTTGAAAATTAAGCTTTTAACACCAAGCAACTGGCTCTCTTAAATATCTTGTTTCAAGGAAAATACTGCAAGCAATAAATTGCAGTATCAAATGGCCACTGTAACTAAATCTTGTTCTTCCTTCAGTGGCCTCAGGACAATTGGTCTAAAGTCTCCTTTAAAGAAAAGGGCTATAATTACTACTGCAATTGTTTGCTTTGCCTCAGATGTAGAAAATGTGCTTCCTCCTCTTTTGTCCTTTTTATGGCTATTTTAGCTTCATCTTT
Source organism: Melanocharis versteri (assembly GCA_013397845.1). Classification (NCBI taxonomy): domain Eukaryota; kingdom Metazoa; phylum Chordata; class Aves; order Passeriformes; family Melanocharitidae; genus Melanocharis; species Melanocharis versteri. The sequence goes on along the minus strand of VZTG01005656.1, from coordinate 400,652 downwards.
CAGTGTTTAACTGTTTATGTCTAAGTAGATTCTCTTAAGGTTTAAAGACTGCAAGTGACTAACATGCAAATTGGCAGCTTTTCTGATAAGTTCAACATCAAAATTAATTAATATTCTAAAATAAAAATTTTGTGTTTGTTCTCAATGTACAGAAATTGTAATGTTTACATAACAAATGATCTACTGATTATACTTCTAATGAGATTAAAAAGCACACACTAATTAAAAATATTAAAAATCCTTTGGAATTTGTTTTTACTGGAGATTAATACTCAACATTTTGCAGGACAGAGGCTCTTGGCAGATCTAAACAAAGCTGTTTCTACACGGTTGCAGATATTTATAATGTACAATAGAGAAAAGAGTGTTTTATGAATGTTGAGAAAAGATCAACACTAACACCTAACAGATGGGTTGTATCAGGAGAACATTTGCTAACAATACCACTTTTTTTTGGCCTGCTGATACTTCATGGAAAAGATTTGAAAAATGATTCAGCTTAGATTAAAGAAAAAGGCATCTAATAACACAGATTTCACAACTGTAGACGTTGTTTTAATGAACTAATTAAACAGATCTCATTCTCTGAATTAGTTTTTCCACATGTCAGTTTATTTAGTCGTGGGTTCTTCTATGAGTCTGTAGGGTTTGGCCTCAGCATTACAAATAGACTTCTGTTTATTGCATTCTTAAAATGCATATGCAGAAACTTTTGAGACAAATAATTAGATTTACATATTTAATTGAGTTTAAATAGCAAGCACACTGTGAAAAGATCACTTGTGCAGAAACTTTCTGGCTTTCCTAGCTCTGTAAGATGGGAAACCAGGCTTAAACAGTTTGTAACTGGAGATGAATAAGAATTCAGAGGCAGAGAGGTGGAAGTTCATTGTTTGTAAAATATTTATTTTGCTACAGTGCATGAAAGTAATGGATTTCAGGGGGCATTATTAAATGATTCATATTCTCTTTAAAAGAAAAAGTTCTTCTTGCTGTAGTATGAATTATTTTAAAAATACATTTGCTAAAATCTGCTGTTAGCACAGAGCATCTCTGCCTTAGTTACCCCTGTGACTGCCAGCCCAGACAAGTGGAAGCATGACAGTGCCTTGGATGTGTTCCTCTCTTTTGCACTGGGAACCAAAGGACAACTCCAGAGATGGTCTAAACTGAGGGGGCTTCAACTTGCTTCTGTCATTGCTAAACTACAGTTGTACCGACTCGATGTGATGCCAAAGGGAAAATGGTTAAAATCTCTGCAGCAGTGTTTGCAAGTAAAGCTCTGGTGTGTGGGGTTTGCATGGGAAGGTTTTGGGGGGTAGGGGGAGAGTGGGGCACTGGTGCTACCACTGAAGCTTCAGTGAAGCTTCCAGAAACTTGTCCCGTGTCCAATAGAGCCAATGCCAGCAGGCTCCGAGATGGACCCGCCGCTGGCCAGGGCTGAGCTCAGCAGGAATGATGGTAGAGTCTCTGGAAAAATGTGTTTAGTAACAGAAAAAGGGTTACTCTGCACCTGGAGAGAGGAGTGAAAATATGTGAGAGCAACAGCCCTGCAGACACCGAGGTCAGCGCAGAAGGAGGGTGAGGAGGTGCTCCAGGCATCAGAGCTGATTCCCCTGCAGCTCGTGGTGCAGCCCATGGTGAGGCAGCTGTGCCCTGCAGCCCATGGGGGAGACCTGCACTGGGGCAGGGGGATGCTCAAAGGAGGCTGAGACCCTGGAGGAAGCCTGCACTGGAGCAGGCTCGTGACAGGACCTCCGGACCCACGGAGAGAGGAGCCCATGCTGGAGCAGGTTTGCTGGCAGGACTTGTGATCCCATGGGGGCCTCACGCTGGAGCAGCCTGTTCCTGAAGGACTGCACCCCCTGGAATGGACCCACACTGGAAAATTTAGTGAAGGACTGCATCCCATGGCAGGGATCCCACACAGGAAAAGACTGTGAAGGATTTTCCCTGGGGAGGAAGAAGCAGCAGAAATGACGTGTGTGAGATGAACTGACCACAGGCCACCTCTCTGCTCCCATGCCCTGTCCCCCTGTGCTCTTCTAGAGGAGAGAGACAAATCAGGAGTGAAGTTGAGTCCAGTACAAAAGCAAGGGGTAGAGGGGAAGGTATTTTAAGGTTTAAGATTATTTTCTCTCGTTACTATTCTCTGATTTGATGGGTAAGAAATCGAATTTCCCCAAGTTGAGTTTGTTCTGCCCAGTATGGTAACTGGTGAGTGATCTCTCCCTGTCCTTATCTCAACCCATGAGCTTTTCATTGTATTTTCTCTCCTCAGTTAAGCTGAGGTGGGAAGTGATAGCACAGCTTTGGTAAGCACCTGGCAGACAGCCAGGGTCAACCCACCACAGTTGGATACTTCAGAGGTGGATTGATCCTTTGCATACAACCATCTTCTTATAGCTTGTAAATTTTTCCCCTTATTTGTGCAAGATGAAATATTCATCACTGGATGTTTGCCAAGTTTATTCGCTTTTCATATTTTTCAGGTAAAGTCCAGCTCCCAGGAATAAGACTGGTATTGTTCTTTTCCTGAAATAGCTGTAACACTTCTGAGTTTTGGAGTTTGGATTCAGTATTCGGTTACAGGACAAGCATCTGCCCCTGTCTGATAGTACGTTATTGCTTAGACAAGTTTTAACCAATAGTTGAATTTTCAGACTTCTTACTATTTTAACAAACATATTCAGTAAAGAGTGCATCCATGTGGAACATGGTCTGCTTCAGAGATGAAAGAGACTTTTTAGGCAAATATGTTTCCATGCAATTCTCAAATGCAAATAACAGTGCTATTTCATTAGTATGAAAATAAGCTGAGGAACATTATTAAGGATGCAGATAATTCCATGTCAAATGTCATGACTCCTGCCAGGATATTTTTATAAATTGGTTTTCATGGCTGATTTTGAGCAGCACCTGAGCAAAAAGTAAACAAAAAGTGGCCTCATGCTCTACAGCAAAAATGAAATTTTTTAGTAGTTAGGACATCCATTCCTTCTTCTGAGTCAGGCAGATGTTATTTGGGGAAAAGCAGCCACCCATGTAGTACGATACAATGGACCAAATCAACACTATACACACAAAGTTCAAACTAGCATTTCCTAACTCTCCAGTGGTTCTCCATACAGTAATTATCTTAAAGCATACTTTTGCTGTAAAAGAAACATTTTCAATGTGGCTAGTGGTATTGTTATCAACCTATGTGCTGAGGAGAGCCATATCTGAAATTGTGCAGAATAATTTGCTGTTCTTACACATCTTTAGCAGCTTTGCCCCTGTTTGTAACCTCAGTCCTTTTTTTTTTCCTAAACTACTGTATATGTAAGTGTTTGCCCTTATAAAACATGTCTGTGAACATCCTGTTGCTCTCTAAGTGCTTCAAGTCAAGTGTTTGCAAATGTTTTCAGAGCGTGGCCCACATTTTTGCTCTACTTTGTTGCAGAGTCTGTGCCTTCCAGCTCTGACTTTATATCCTGCCTTTCTGCTTTATCAATACTTCAGCTGTTGCTCAGAAGGAAAATAAATATTTCAGGAGTATTTTGTTCCTCCTAATGCAGTTCAGCAGTTGCAGAGGACCCATTGCTATCAGATAATAGCAAGCTTATCTAGAAACTTCTTAGCTCAGCACTGGTGAAGCACAGATGACATTATGAGAATCTGTGCCATAACTGATATTTTTCCCATAGATACTGTACATTCCAGGTAATGAGCAAAGAGTGTGTTTCCTAACTTGTCCAAATTAGTTACATGCATCAGTGCTTAACAGGAACTTTTTCATCATTGCAAAAATCTGGCTCTGGGAAAGAAATATACTCCTCATTCCCAAAGGTAAGCTGCTGTTTGAATGGGAGACTCGAAGCCAAATGTTGCCTCACTGTTGAAAAAGCTTTGTTAAATCAAGCTGAATTCTGCCTCTCATGTAAGCCTAGAAAAAATATTGTTGCCTTTGTATTGAGTAAATCAGAACTTCTGGTAACAGAGCCCACAGCAGCATGAAAATGTTCTTTGCTTTTAGAAGAGAAACTGTAACCAGAGAGCTGTGTTAACAGGCCCTTGTTATAGCTTCAGGGAATAGATAGTAGGCTGGGATGGGGGAAAAAAAATTCCTCCAGGCAGAAATGACAATTATGTTTTGAAAATACTTGAAGAGGGCAAGAAATACGGTCAGATTTTCCCCTGGCACTTGCCTAGTGAGCTCAGTTCTAAAACTTCTTGCACACAAAGTAACCCTAGATCAGTGCCCTGGGCTGCATCCAGAGCTCTGTGGGCAGCAGGTGAGGGGGGTTCTGCCTCTCTGCCCCACTCACTCGAGTGGGACCCCACCTGCAGTGCTGTGCCCAGGTCTGGGGTGCCCAGCACAGGAAGGACATGGAGCTGTTGGAGCCAATCCAAGCTGATCAGAGGGATGGAGCAGCTTTCTTTGAGGAAAGACTGAGAGATTTGGGGTTTTTCAGCCTGGAGAAGGCTCAGGGGTGACCTCATTGTGACCTCCCAGTACCTGAAGGGAGCCTACAAGAAAGAGGCAGAGGGACTGTTCACTAGAGCATGGGCAAGGAGGAATGGATCAAACTGACAGGGTACATTTAGATCAGATGTTAGGAAGAAATTCCTTGCTGTGAGGGTGGGGAGGCACTGGCACTGGGTGCCCAGAGAAACTGTGGCTGCCCCATCCCTGGAAGTGCTCAAGGCCAGGTTGGATGGGGCTGGGAGCAACCTGAGATAGTGGGAAATGTCCCTGCCTATGGCAGGGGAGTTGGAACTGGATCATCTTTAAGGTCCCTTTCAACCCAAACCTTTCTATGATTCTGTGGTGTATTACTTAGTCTTTAGACTGGCTTTGTTTTAAACTTCTGGTGTTTAAATGTGTTCATATTTGTGCTTCTTGCTTACCCATTCATGACTGTTGAGGGTGGTATTTTGCTGTTCTTTGTTGTTTCTTTGGAGGTGTTCTCTCCCTTAGTGCTGGATGTTCGCTTGAGTCACGATGCCATTAGAAACAAGCTTTAAAATAATTTTGAGATAGGGCTCCCTTCAGTAGAAATTTGGAAAAAACAAGGGTTCCCAAGGGTGTGAATGAAAACTTCTATTAGGGTATTTTTATTTTTCTGTCGGGGTGATCTCCACCATGGACTGAAGCAGGGAACTGCACATTTTGCTTCTGGAAGGAAGAATGACTCCTCCTGCCCCAGGCAGTGTCTGGCAGCTGTGCTCTCCCCCTGTGTGATGAGGACAGCTAACAGGAAGAAAACTATAATTTCCTGATGAATTGGTTCATCACCTTTCTTGGAAGCAGCTATTACCATTTTTCTCCCATTAGCCTTTTCCTTCCACCAACAAATATTTTTTACAATTTTCAGACATTAAATATTTTTTTCCCCTTTATTTTTTTCTTCTTTTTTTTAAATCTCTTGAGGTTCTTACTTTTGGCAAGACAAATCTTTTTAGGTCATCTCTTCCATCTTCTGGCTCATTCAAGGTTGTCCCACAAAAGCAATGATAGCTTTTTGTCCAATTTAGTGGTTCCCTTTCCCCTGGAGAGGAGACTTTAGGTGACGGTCTAATGCATCTTGGTGGCAACTACTTTGTGAGACGTGACATAGAAATGCCTGGATTTTTTAATGCAGTGTGTCAGCTTATGATTCATATTTAAAATACTTTACCTGCATGAGTAATAACAATTTAAAAAGTACCCTCCGTAATAATCTATTGTGTGTCTTGTAAGAACAATTTCCAGCGCAGGAACAGATTAATGGAGTCAGGACTGATTTAGCATAATCCCCCTTAGAGATTCTGCAACCCATGAACTACACGATTTGTTTGTTTGCAAAGGTTTTGAGGTTTGTGTCTTTTTATTTCAAATTAGAAAAAAAGCCATCTCACAGTCACACATTTATAAAAATTCCCTTCTAGTCTTTACTATGTGTTTTGATTGGTATCTTTTTTTTTTTCTCTTTGTTGGGGTCAAAATAACTTTTTTGTAGAAAGTTTTAAATGAAAATTAGCCAAAAAGAAATCTGAGTTATATGCTCCTAAGTAATTTACAGCATCCTGTGTCAGAGGCTGTTCCAGATGGTTAATTATATATATGTTAGATATGAACCTTATTTCTGCCTGAGCTTTGCTGGTCTCAGACCTTTGCTTAGGTAATGATATCACAGAATCATAGAAAGGTTTGGGTTGAAAGGGACCTTAAAGATCATTCAGTTCCAACTCCCCTGCCACGGGCAGGGACATTTCCCACTATCTCAGGTTTCTCAGAGCCCCATCCAACCTGGCCTTGAGCACTTCCAGGGATGGGGCATCCATGGCTTCTCTGGGCACCCAGTGCCTGTGCTTCACCACCCTCACAGTAAGGAATTTCTTTCTAACATCTGATCTAAACCTACTCTGTCAGTTTGGATCCATTCCTCCCTGTCCTGCCACTCCATGCTCTGCTTCTTCCTCGTAGGCTCCCTTCAGGTCCTGGGAGGTCACAGTTGGGTCACCCCTGAGCCTTCTCTTCTCCAGGCTGAACAACCCCAATTCTCTCAGCCTTTCCCCACAGCAGAGGTGCTCTATCCCTCTGATCATCTTGACTTGCTCCAACAGCTCCATGTCCCTCCTGTACTGGGGATATCCAGGAGTCTTTTAAATGTCAGATATCTCTGCTGATGAGTGCTGCAGGGACTGGTGGGAAGACAGCCTGCTCTCTTTCTCACTGTAATTTCCATACTCATGGGGGTAGAAGTTTTACCAGTTGCTACCCATTCCTCCTCTTAGCTCCAGATGTGGTGGGTTCCAGACAGCCAATTCTTAGTGGACTCTTGCTTAATTTGATGGATCCTGTGCCTTGGGGGGCTGGGAAGCTGCGTTCCCAGGTCTTGGTTTGTTACATCCCAAGCNGCCTCCCCACCCTCACAGCAAGGAATTTCTTTCTAACATGTGCTCTAAACCTACTCTGTCAGTTTGGATCCATTCCTCCCTGTCCATGCTCTGCTTCTTCCTCGTGGGCTCCCTTCAGGTACTGGGAGGTCACAGTTGGATCACCCCTGAGCCTTCTCTTCTCCAGGCTGAACAACCCCAATTCTCTCAGCCTTTCCCCACAGCAGAGGTGCTCTATCCCTCTGATCATCTTGCCTTGCTCCAACAGCTCCATGTCCCTCCTGTCCTGGGGATATCCAGGAGTCTTTAAATGCCAGATATCTCTGCTGATGTGTGCTGCAGGGACTGGTGGGAAGACAGCTTGCTCTCTTTCTCATTATAATTTTCATGCCCGTGGGGGTAGAAGTTTTACCAGGTTGCTACCCATTCCTCCTCTTAACTCCAGATGTGGTGGGTTCCAGACAGCCAGTTCTTGGTGGACTCTTGCTTAATTTGATGGATCCTGTGCCTTGGGGGGCTGGGAAGCTGCGTTCCCAGGTCTTGGTTTGTTACATCCCAAGCAGTAACAGCAGTAACACAGCACTGCACATCTGAGCCTATCCTAGAGTCACAGGCCTCAGCTGCTAGCTGGTTTGTTTTTAATCAGGCATAGATTCCTGTTTCATTTTTTCCTTTTATTTTCTCTTGCTTTGAAAAGATTCTAGAAAACCTAGTATTTATNTCACCCCTGAGCCTTCTCTTCTCCAGGCTGAACAACCCCAATTCTCTCAGCCTTTCCCCACAGCAGAGGTGCTCTATCCCTCTGATCATCTTGCCTTGCTCCAACAGCTCCATGTCCCTCCTGTCCTGGGGATATCCAGGAGTCTTTAAATGCCAGATATCTCTGCTGATGTGTGCTGCAGGGACTGGTGGGAAGACAGCTTGCTCTCTTTCTCATTATAATTTTCATGCCCGTGGGGGTAGAAGTTTTACCAGGTTGCTACCCATTCCTCCTCTTAACTCCAGATGTGGTGGGTTCCAGACAGCCAGTTCTTGGTGGACTCTTGCTTAATTTGATGGATCCTGTGCCTTGGGGGGCTGGGAAGCTGCGTTCCCAGGTCTTGGTTTGTTACATCCCAAGCAGTAACAGCAGTAACACAGCACTGCACATCTGAGCCTATCCTAGAGTCACAGGCCTCAGCTGCTAGCTGGTTTGTTTTTAATCAGGCATAGATTCCTGTTTCATTTTTTCCTTTTATTTTCTCTTGCTTTGAAAAGATTCTAGAAAACCTAGTATTTATTTTAATATTTACCTAAAACATTTAAATGACTTAAAATTTATTATTTCCCTTGGGGATAAAGAGAAGGGGCAGTAATGTCCCTAGGTACATGTTCATAGCAGTTAATTTGATGCCTTTGTCACCGTGTTGTGAACTGGCCCCGCAGGAGTCAGTAAATGGCAGTGGCCTAAGGGTTAAATTATGTCTGGGGAGCTCTTGGCACACGAGTGTCACACGGTGCTGCACCCTTGGCACCTCCCAGATACAGACCTCCAGCAGGCAGCAGCATATGATCTCATCAAAGATTTATAAACTCGGGGGAGTGCCAAGTGATAAAAATGGACAAAAGACGCCCGAAAAACCTGAGGAGTAGACTGGAAGCTTCTGATACCTTATATTGTAAGGGACAGAAAAAAGCAAGACAAAAACACTTTCACCAACTCCCAGAGGAAGGGAAGAATGATACTTCACGCTGTTTTTGTCAGAAAACTCTTAGTGGAGATGAATTATAACCTCACTAAATCATACCCCCCACTGCTGCTTCTGTGTCCGAGACAAAAGATGTTGTTGTTGGGAAAAAGTAGTTGTAGGGTCTGATTCTTTTCATTATCTTTTTCTTTTCTTTTAAGACAACAAAGGAGTACAGCTGTTAACTGATCTGATGCAAACATCTGCAGAGATAAATATTTTTGGTATGTTTATTTGATCTCAGCCTTTAATCTCTTGGCATTTTAATAGCATTTTTGTATAATGTTACCGTGTTTCTGTAAGGATCCTCACCCTTACAGGCACCCACTGCCATTTCCAAAAAGGATGCTCAGCTCCACCACAGACCATTTTAGATTTGGAAAATCTGTGATTAGTTCAAATTTCTGTCCTAGTAAACTTGTCAATATCTCTCTGAGAAATAATCTCATTTCCATATTACTGACTTCCTTTAATTGAGTTCATGTAAAATTATTCTAGGTAATAAGGACTTATTAGTTGTACAAATTCACTAAAGACAAAATCTTAGTAGTAACTTTGAAGTTAAATCACATTTTTCCAACCTACTTAAAAAATAAATCCTACAAATGCAGTTTTATAATCAAAATGCTGGCAGAACTTTATTCATGGCTGCATAAATACACTACTATGATGTGGTCCTGGAAGTAGAGAACTACCTGTTTGTAATTTTAGATACAGTTATATAAATTTGTTCTGTTTGTGTCATATAATGAACTGAAGCAATGCTTCAGGCAGTTAATGAGGTTAGCTCCAACTTATAAATATATTTGCAGAATTCTTCTGCGTATGTTGTGGCATTAAAATATTGTTATGCTGTACTGCTACTGACATTGTTGCTCTTAACAATAAAATCAAAATGGGTGGTTACTGCTATTTATTTATTTATTTGTTTCACTGCTATATATATTAGTGGGGGTTACATAATTTTTTATGGAGAGTAATGTCTTTTTTCGGCCTGGAAAATGTAATGTTTTAGTAATGTCTTTACTCTGAAAGACACAAAATGTATTTCCTTTTTGAAGACTACCTTCTTCCACTGACAGTCGGTTCTGGGTGTCAGCTGGGCTTTTTTTTTCAGGGGCAGGGTGTCAAGGGATCTTGTAACATCTGGTGTTGTGATCCTTCTGCTTCCCCTCATAGAGTGAGGCACCTTTTCTTCCTCAGTTTCTGAGGCACAACAATTCCTTGGACAAAAAAAGTATAGGTGCAAAGCACATTTTCATGGGCTGGAAAGACACTTTGCTCCTGCCACCACCCCGTTTTGCTGTTAGCCTGCTGGCCAACATTTAGCATGAAGTCACTCTTCACATCACAAGCACATCCCACCTCCTGTACCCACTATGAATTTCCAGACCAGTGGTGAATGGGGGGTGCTGGGTCTTGTATTTTGCACTAGAAAGTCACTGACTTCCATAAAATAAGTATTGTCTGGGATAGAAGAAAATCTTACAGGAAGGACAATACATTAAAGGGTGGTAAAATACCCTAAATAATGTTGTGATCATGTGAGATGGATTAACCCCGGGAGGAAGGGAGAGGCAAAGTTGTTGTAAGACCTTGAGTTGGCCAGAGCTGGGAAAGGGATCTGCCCTGTGGCAGAGCCGTTAGACTCCAAAAGCCACATTTTATTTGGATGTGAACTACAATATCTCACATCTTACACAGAGAAAACTTGAAGTGATTAGGCAGGACAGAACCAAAATAAAAAGGTTTTGCAGACAATTTCCCCTTTTGTCCTGGCTGGCAACTTCCTGCTTTCAAGCTCTGTTTCAGTCAACTCGGTGCCCTTGGCTAACAGCAGGGTGATGGGAAGAAGGTTTCGGAGAGCCAACTGCTGACCCCGTGCCTCCTGTGAGAGCCTTTGTCAGAGCTTGGGCTCCCCACGTCTTGCTGGGGGTCCCCCCTTTGCTGTCTGCCACAGCCAGCCAGGGAAACCCTCTGATGTGGGGAAGGGCCAGCTCCTTCCAGCAGGGAGCCAGTCTGTCGTGCTCCCCAGGCCCCTTTCTGGGGACAACACTTGGTATGAAGAAGCTAAACAAAATACTGCCTCTTAAAGTAGGTTCCTTTCAGATAAAATGAAAGATCGGGAAAATGGCACTTTCTGGTAAAAAGCAGCTTTCAGACTGCAACAGTTGGAATTGTTCTGCAGCAGGATTACTATTCAGGTTTGGATTAGATACTCAGATGTATGTCAAAATCAGCTTCCTCTCATAAGAGGGTTGTGGTTTCTCTTTTTCTGTACTAAATCCACTATTCTTGACTTCTGCTGAGGATACCTGCGGGCTGTGGTCACCGCAGATCTTGTCTGGGCAGTAGCAGTAACTGGGAGCCACTGGAGCTTGGCCTGCACTGCAGGATGAGCACCCAGGAGGGTACCTTACATCCAGCACCCAGCTCTGTGCTGAGCACCCAGGAGGGTACCTTACACCCAGCACCCAGGTGGTGAGCACCTGGTGCTGAGCATCCTGGTGCTGAGCACCCAGGCAGGTACCTTACACCTTACACCCAGCTCTGTGCTGAGCACCCAGGCAGGTACCTTACACCCAGCACCCAGCTCTGTGCTGAGCACCCAGGCAGGTACCTTACACCCAGCACCCAGGTGGTGAGCACCTGGTGCTGAGCATCCTGGTGCTGAGCACCCAGGAGGGTACCTTACACCCAGCACCCAGCTCTGTGCTGAGCACCCAGGAGAGTGCCTTACACCCAGCTCTGTGCTGCCCTAGGGGTTTTAAGACCTGTGTCTGTATCTGTGCTCTACACTGCAGCAGAGGCACAGCAGCACAAGTTGGCCACTAAACTGAGTCCAAGTCTTTGCAGTACCTGGTTGTTTCAGCCAGTAAGCAGCTTTGAGTGTCCCACAGACCTGTTTGCAACTCCCTTTTATCAGACATCCTCCTCCAAGAGCCCTCTGCAGAGCGAGTGCTACCTCACTCCCACCTGCCCCAATTTCTGTGGTTCCAACTTACATGGCTTACATTCAATGCTGTGAATTCTAATTTTCATGTTGAGTGTCTGTTCTTCACACACGAAATGAATGTGTGCAATTTCAGAGTTTTCTTGGCCGTGTCTTTGGCTTGTGTGTGTTTTTGGGAAGGCAGACACTCTTCCTAAAGTTTATCAGATAATTAGCTCCCTTTGGTTAGTTCATTGTTATATTTGTTTTGTTACGTGTTGCACAAGAGTAATCCTTACCAAAACAGATTTTTACTGGAGAGGTGGAAATTCATTACTTCACTGTTAACTTCTGTGTCTGGTGCTTTGTTACATCTCTGGTCAATAGGAGTTTTTCCCCAAAGCATATAATAGAAATTATCTCTTCTGCTACCCCTTACGAATGACTCCAGGTTCACCTTCCAGCACTGTACCTTGCTGAGGACTATTAGAAAGCATCACTGTACTGATACATTCCATAGGTGTGGCTCCCCCACAGTGCTGTTCATGTGACTGAAGGATTTCTGCACGGGAGCTGAATGTGGATGGGCTGTGAAAGGGAGGGAGAGGAGTTATCACATTTCTACTTGTTGTACAGTCAAAATTTAACTGTTGGCATTCACTGGCCTCTGCCTTGCCTCACAGAGCATTTCTATCCTATTTGGTTGTAAGACAGTACTGTGGAGCTTCTCATAACATATCCATCAGTGATCCCAAGTGTTAGGATTTGTTATGTGCTGTATGTTCTGACTACTTAACAAATTTTCATTATTCCTTAATTGCCTGCGTTTTAAAATGATGTGTGGAGTTGTGAGACAGAATATTCAGGCACTTACCTACACTTTGAATCATAAACCAGATAAATGTTTTTTTTAGAAAGCAGAAAAGAGAACATTATCTAAAGAAAGAATTGCACTCATGGGCTCTTGGCAGCAACATGTGGATCTCTTGCTTTTATATCTACGAAACTAAATTTCAAAACACATTTGGTTTGTTCAATGTACACCTTGTTTATAGAGCTTTTCAGTTAAAATTATCTACCCAGATGTTTGATCATCAAGAGGAAGCCAGTTTAAGCACAAATTAATGCAGTGCTCAGTTATTAAGTATTTAATTGTCAGCAGTGGCCCATTATAACAAGTTTTGTGTCTCTGTACAATGTATTTAGGTATTGATTAAAGAGAGGGTTAACTTATACATTGAAATAGGAGAAGTTGGTGAGTCACAGCACAGAAAAACAGTAGGAAAAAAATTACTTCAGGTAAGAAATAGAAATTGTATGAGTTAGTATTTATTGCCTGATGTTGAGTATGGCTCTTCTGTCCTGGTGAAGGCATTATTAGATCTGTCTCCAATTTGTTTACAAAATGTGCCTGCATCCACTTCTCCTTGTAGCAAAGGTGAAGCCTGCAGCCTTGGCTCTGAAAGCCCTGGGGCACTGACAGGGTCAGCTCAGACTGACATCTTAGCCTGTTTCAGGACAAGAACTGTACTTGTATCACAGTCACTACTTCTGTGCGCCATTCAAGGGAGAAAAGCCTTGCGAATCAAGAACAAAGTGAAGCTAGGACTAAAATCCAACCAGTTCACTTGAATGCCATTTTTTTTATGACAGCCCATCACTCCATGCTGTGGGGGAAGCTTATTATTTTCAGCAGAGTCATAGGACGTACAACGTTGTGGCTGGGACATATCTGCACTTGTGTGTTTTTATTGCAAGGCCAGGCAGCAGTGTCATGCTACCATGGTGCTTCAGCATCCCTCAGTCATCAGGGTCCCGTGGCTCACTGGATCTCCATGGCCTTTTATGTGAGGTTCAGTCTGTGACATTGTTCCCTAGTGGCAGAAGCCATTCTTTTGTTGGAAAAGCTGAGGTGGAGACGGGAAAATGGAAGGAGAAAGTATCTGTAGAAATGAGTACAATGAGGAAGACCAGGAAGGACAGTAAACAATGGCTTACAAGAGCTAAAATGCAGGAAAAATCAGTGTCCTGTTTCTTGGTTAATGCACCCCATTGATTTCAGAAGATCTCTACTGTGAATTGTCTTTCTTCACTCATTTTTCCGAAGGCAGGTGATCCATCTCTATTTCTGTCTCGTCTTCAAAGTTAAAGCCTCCTGTACCTAAAGATTCCGTGTTCTGGTGGGTAAAGCTTGCTCCATCATCAGCCTTTAGTTTTGGGAGGCTGGAGCATTTTCCACAGAAGTGGGAAAAGCAGTCAGAAACGGCATTAATAAATGAGACAGAGAATACGTGGCTCTATAAACTCAGGAAAATTAAACTGGTACTACTTTTTTGTCATCGTGGAAAACTAAGTCACAGGTCATCAGGCTGGCAAGTACCTTTGCTGCTTCTGTACCATTGGGCTGCAAACCCCTCAGACAGATGGTGCTTCATTGCCCTGCAACGTGCCATGGGTGCAAAGAACCCACAGCCAGTACAGATCCCAATTCGTGCCTTGCTATTCCCACCTCAGCCTGCCGCCTCATCCTTCCCATCACAGTCCTCACAACTGCTTTCCACTCCATCACTCCCTGGCATGATTTCGCTTGAGACTTGCTGTGTCATAAAATAATCCAGGAACAGGATGGTTATATATATACATAAATATAAGAAAAAATCCTCAGTGATTCTCTAATATCTCCATAAGCAGTCTCATCACATTCTTTTTAATTTGTTTGCGTGCAAGTAATTTTCAGCAGGGATATTGGAAAGTCTGAGCTGGGTTTCAGTATGTTCTGGTAGTCGACTGCAAAATTGTTTTGTATTGTCTCTTGCTTGACACACTTTTATCTCTCAGGAAGGATTTTGCATTTCTGTTTCATTCCAAGTCCTTCCACGCCACCCAGGGACACACCAGGCAGGGCTAATCCTACAGAAGTGATAGAGAAGGTGCTAAGGAAGGAGGCAGCAATTTGCAGAGTAAACTTTACACACTTATTTACTTTTGTATGGAGAGGAGGTTCAGGTCAGACATTAGGAGGATTTTATTCACAGAAAGGCTGATTAGATGTTGGAGTGGGCTGCCCAGGGCAGTGGTGGAGTCACTGTCCCTGGAGGTGTTTGAGGAAAGCCTGGATGTGGCACTCAGTGCCATGTTGTAGTTGACAAGGTGGTGGTCAGTCAAAGGTTGGACTCGATGATCTCAGAGGTCTTTTCAAACCTGGTTGATTCTGTAATTCTATGACACACATTAGCTATTTGTTTCAAATATTTTTTCAAATGTTCCCATCAAAGAAGAAGCCTGTCTCACTTGACTCAGAAAAGCAAAATACTGAAAAAGTGTACCAGCATCTGCACTGGAAAATCAAGGGCTGTGGTTTGTCTACAGTGTCCACATACATGGTTGGTAAATTATTCAGTTCTTGGGAAGTCTAATTTTACTAGGTCTGATAGGCTTTCATCCGATGGGCCTTCGTGAACCTTTTAACTTCTCTCCTGCTTTCCTTAAATTTGGATTTTTATGCAAGTTATTTCTATCCTATTCTTCCACACTGCCCTTCCACTGACTGCTTTAAAACAAGTCAAGCTTTTCTAGCACATGTGGCTTTCCACAACTCAGCTATGCTCCCTGGAATAGTAATTGCTTTGCCAGATCAGTTTTTTTGGAAAGGCTTCCAAACAGTGATCTAATAAACCTGATATGTTAAAATACTTCAGTATTCAACAAGTGTTTGGCGAGACGAAGGATGTTCTTGGACTCAATATCCAAGGACTATAGAACACGTAGTGTCTTACTGTGCTTGCAGTGCTGTAACTGATTTTATAATTTGGTGCCTGTAGAGTTGCTCGGGGCTTTTTTTCCACAGTCTTGGTTTTTTCCCCGGTCTGAGATCTTAATTCCTGAGGCAGGAGCGTGTACATTGGGCAGGTCAGCGTTCAGAAGTGGCTTTCTCCAGCTGCGTGCTCTCCGTGCTTGTTTGCCTGGCGAGAATTTGTACTAATACATTTCCTTTAACTGGATGCCGAGCTGATTGACTCTGTCATCACCTGCTGGATTTCTTCAGACCTGGGGGATTTGGGGAGGCCAGTGGGAAGGTGGAACCGCTGTTCAGCAAACCTAAGTTTAGTTGTTCCTCCTCCCTCCCTGAAATGGAAGGACTGTTTCCAAAGTAGTTGATAGATAGAAAGGAGGTAAAAGCCTTAACAAGACATTAAGTGGTTTTGTTGAGAGATAATTTTTCTAGGAACAGATGGAGGCCTAAGGAAGACCTAGGGTCTTGTCAAGGACTGTTTTTTATGTCTTTTTCTTCCTGGATTTTGTGTGTGTTGACATCCACATTATTTATATATACATATACACACACACACACACACAAATATATATATATCTAATATATTTTTAAAAAGGGAATTAAGTTTCCTGTCTCTGCAGTATTGGCTGAGGAGTCGCCCCATTGGTTTGGAAAGTCCCAAATTTTCCTGTCTCTGCCCGGATCTCTTTTTTATTTTCCTATTGAAGAGAGTTTTGTCCTTTCTAACACTTTTCCCCAGTTCGTAGAAAAGCGAGGTCAGTGATGGTAAGCCTGATGAGCAGGGCCTGAGGCTGTTTCTCTCACAAGACTGCTTTTGTTCTGTCAAGGGTCCTTGCTTTGCTGGAAAATTCTTGAATCCTGTAGTTTTGCTGCCTCCAGTGTCTCTGAGAAGGTTTTCAAACTCTTTTAAAAATCGATGTAGCTCTGGGCGGCTCTGATTAGTGACCATGGCACTGCTGTTTTCCCTCGGTGCCAACATGGAACAATGGAAGACCATCCCAGCCCTAAAGAGCTTATGGTGTAGGGAGAGGACCAGAGACAGCAAGCAGATGTAGCA
This sequence comes from Melanocharis versteri, assembly GCA_013397845.1. NCBI lineage: Eukaryota > Metazoa > Chordata > Aves > Passeriformes > Melanocharitidae > Melanocharis > Melanocharis versteri. Next base: position 384,279 of record VZTG01005656.1, on the reverse strand, counting down.
AGCAGGCCTGGAAAGCCCAGTACGATGGGGTGGTGATCATGAATTTTGGGTTGGTCAGCAGCAGCTATTGTTGAGGAATTCCTTCTGCCAGCAGCTGGAAGTGGCTGGCTAGGTGGAGCAGGCCACTCTGGGTCTTTATTTGCATGCAGTCCATACCCAGGAAATAAAACACCCAATATCAGTGGTAGTGAAACCATTAATTTAATAATTAATAGATGAATTTAATAGATAACAGTTATTAGTATGAGAAAAGAGGCAAAGTGTTTTTTCCAGGTCTACCAAGTCCAGCAGAGGAGAGGGGACTAGTATGAGGAGAAATGTGCCACGTGAGAGTGGGAAATGGCAGGAATAACTCATTCTGTGGTTAGGGGAGGGATCTGTGCTTACGTGGGCTTCAGTACATGTTGTACATCATGTGCATCCTGGATTTTAAGCTTTTCCCAGGAAGTGCACCAATTCTGTTTGCCTAAGTCAGTACAGGCATTTACTGTACACAGATTTTCGAAGCAGGGTGAAATAATGGTGTTCTAATAAAACATTTGATGACTTTAATTTCTCTTATTTAGATATGGTCTTTAATTGTGTAAGGACCAAAAATGAATTGAATACTTTTAGCTGGCAGACCATGTCCTGATTTAAAATGTTTGAGTTAATCTATAACATATACCCCTTTTTTTCCCCTAGTGTCTTCTGAGATTATGCAGTGAACTAAATTTTCAGAAATAGATGTTTAAGCTATGAGAACATGAGACTGGACTGCCTGTTTTTCTCCTTCTTGTTGTCCAAAACTTTTGGAGTTTGAAAACACTGTTGGCTTAGATTGGTTAAAGATGTTCTCTTCCATTCTTCTGTATTTATCAGTGATAATATTCTGCTTGTTTAATATGTACCCAACTCAAAACATCATAACAAGATCAAGTGGGTAATAGAGGTTCAAGATACCTTGCTTTCGTCCCAGAAAAATACACAGGATAGTGAAATAGAAGCCCAGCCAAATAATTAATTATTGACTTTAAAAATAGAAAAGAAGAGAGAAGCTACCTAAAAATAATTAAGTCCTGCCTTCAGAGACTACTATTTAGCCACACATAAAAGAGTAGTGACCTGTGTTTCTTGTGAAGAAAAGATGATGGCAATTAATGTTTTTCTACAAAGCTTCCCTTCTGAAACTTTTTCTGCTGAATTACAGAAAAAGGTGTAAGTGGAATACTACAGAACAAAAAACCAAAGTGGATTTAAATTAACAATAAATAGTCGTGAAAAATTAGCGCTCACTATCATGATAAAAGTCTAATAAGGGAAGATTTAAAAAAACATATTTCCCTTCTCACCCTCCGCTCCTGAAGAAATTAAATAACGTTGACAATTTAGACACTTGCTAGAGAAAGCAACCTGGGTGATTAATCTGTTTAGTTCTCTGACTGACATTTACACTGCTAATTGTGTAGTGATGATGCTTCTTCAATAGGTCTGAATATTAATGGAAGATTTGGTTAAAGCTGAAACTTGTTTGTTTAAGAATATCACTGGAGAAATAAGAATGCTTCATCAACTTCAGAGTTTCATCACAGGTTTTATGACATATCATGGAACTTAAGTGCTTTTATGACTTGTAAAAAACTTGCTTGGATGTTTGACATTCTGTGCTTCAAGGAATCCTGATTGGCAGTTGATTAGCCTTTTGCTCAAGTCATTATCTTCTTTAGTGAAATTAGTTGGCTAGAAAATTGCATTGTAATTCATCAAGGGGAAAGGAACATTTCAAAAGCTCTTGAGAGAGTATGATCCTTTTTATTTAGTATACAATATGAATTATTTTCCTAGCAAGCTCTTCTAAAATGTCCTATTCATCATAGCAGCTTGTATTAAGTTATTATCTTGGTCTTCTTTCCAGTCTTTTCACCGAAACTAGGTGATACCTGTGTTTAAATTAGCTCATGAGTAGTACTGAAGGATGTGTGTACAAGAGTTTGGCTTTGAATCAGAAAAGCACTGAAATAGTTCTTTAGAAACTAACCCAAATGTGTGTAAAACTCCTCTCATTATGTTTAATACAATGCTAGTAGTCAGATCTTACTCGTTCAAAAGGAAAGTTTTCTGCAAAACCCACGTTAATAAATAATGCACAAATGTTATGGTAAGGTGAAGAAAATGTATTTGGAGAAAGAGCGTTAGTTTTGCAAAGTCTGTAGCGTACTGAAAAAAGCTAAGACAATAGTTTTGATGAATGTTCCTCATTACCAAAGTGGAAAGCAGGGTGCCTGAAGCACAGTGCTAATGAGGGGGGAGCATGGTGGAGGTCAACTGCTGGAAGCACTGGGGAAGATTTTCCCTGCCTTGGCTCCAGGGAGCCGACTTGTCTCCTCCTGACACCTTCCTGCTCTCCTAGGAGAATGTGGGAGCTCATGGTCAGAACTTGACATGAAACAGCTCCGAGAGGACAGGAACTGCATTCCTCTCAAGGACTGGGCTCCCACCCAGTGCCCCCCAGCCACCTCAGAGGACACATGCAGAGACTGACCAGCCCTGGTGTCTGGGGACTGTCATGCCCTGAGTGAGGGGCTGGACTGCAGGTTTTTTCTCACCAGTATTTCTGGCTGCTGTGCACCATATTTCAGTTTGCGTCCCTTCTTGCGCTTGGGTTGTGGAATGTAACCGGTTTTCTGTGGTGTTTCATGCAACGTAGATCATTCTCTTTTTCTTTTTGCCTTAGTAGTTCTTCAATCTCCAGCCATGGCTTAAGGTCACCTTAGGCATAAAGAGATACTTTTTGACACAGTGAGTGTCACCAGCTTAATTAACTTCAGTTTTTTATACAATTAACAAGGTTTTTTGATGGTGTTTTAGTGTTTTACTGTTTTACAGCAAGCACGCTTGGTTTTAGATGTTTTAAAGCATCATCTTGATACTAGAATTTCTAGATGAATTAAATATATATGTAAGTGAACTACAGCCACGTGTGTGCCTTATAAAATTAGCTACTGTGCAGTGATTATCCAGTGGAATTTAATTCCTAGCTTGCTGGTGATCTCTTCCTACACAGAAAGACAGAAAACATTTTATCATTACGTTTAGCATTCCTCGTGTGAGAGTCTGTAAGAAAACACATGTCAGATGAAATAAGAACATTCTTTGTATGTGATTTAATGGCAATTAACTCATTGGCCATCCTCTAAGTCCTTAATTAAAGTGATGGGTTTGTATGTAGCTTTGTTCCAGTATTGACAGACTCGTCTGCCCAAGACCATTTAATGAATCACCTCACCATTGAAAATAATGGCCATCTCCCATCAACTAAAGCATCACCAAACTTCTCTGTCTGTCTTCTCTGTGCTGGAACAGGCTTATTCTTCTTGCTGTTCTGTTTTCACGGCACCATTATTATTGTCACTGTATGCTACTGTTGCCTCTTATCTGATAGATGAGTAGCAAAAATGATTTGGGCAAAACCAAGTCCATTTCAATTGTATTTACTGTAAATGATCTGAAAAAAAAGAGTTGCCTCCCTACTTTGAAATTTGGAGTTTTGCACATTTTTTGTTGCATATTTTGTATCTTTCCTACTTTAATTATTGTTGTTAGAATAGAACAGGTGGGGTTTTTTTCTAATGTAAAATCTTTAATTCCTGGATTAACAAAACATACCTGTATTACACTCTGTACAAAATATTTGTCAGAAAGAGTAATTAAAATTAATTAGTGCTTCTGGTAAAGGTGTAAATGTGCCCAAAAGGTATTGAGCACTGGATTGGAACATGTTTTTAAGAGATTCCAAAAAAGTAAACAAAACAAATTTCTTTAAAAGCAAGACTGCTTTGAGAGTCAACCCATATCATTGCAGCTTGCCTCTCACGCTTATTGATCACTTCTTGTCTTCCCAAGAGGAATTCCATCGTGTCTCCAGGAAGCATTAGCAGATCCAAGCTGTTCCTCTTGGCAACCAAGCTCTGACCACACGATAAATTATTCCTCCTCATGCATAAAATATAGGATGGAGGAATTGGTCATGTGTGCTCCTCCCATCCCCTGATGTTACATTACGATATGCTTACCCAGAATAATGTGACAGCCTTTAATTATTTACAGAAGTCAGAGCAGCAGCCGGTGTAATGATGATGGTGTTTGGCGTATCTATAGTTCTTCTATCTGAGGAATGTAAAGTACCTTACAAACACGAGTTAAACAAGTGTTATCTTTCCATCACTACCAGTAAGTGGCCCTACTGGAATAATCAGCCTGCTATTAACTGAAGTTTCTCTCTTCTCCAGTCATATTTAACATGGTGAAATAATTGACATATTTACTGTGTGCTCTTATTTCCTTATTTCCCCTGTTCCTTTTACTTTGTGCCTTACTCCTTTAGGACTAGTTTTGGAGGAAGGAACTTGATTTTTAAAGAATGCTTGTTCTCTAGCTGTGAAACTAAAAAAAAAGATCATTTCATAGGAAGGTTGTTTTATAAATTGTTTAAGAAATTGTAAGAGGTCAGTCTCCAAAGTCAGGCTCTCTAAGGCCCTGTCTCAATGCATGTTGCAGAGTAGCTGGAGAACACGCTGCTTTCTCGAATGTTTGTAGAGTTGCCAGAACACCTTTTAGACAGAGGGAGAAATAAAATAGAATCTTAAAAAATTGTTTGGCAGTAGTGATGGGCTATGCTGTATGGCTCTAAAGCTTCTTGGCAATATTGTATAACTCTTCTGTCTAGGAAAAATATAAAAGTTGCAGACAGCTTTTATCTAACCTGACAGGGTGCAGTAAAATGTGGAACTCACAGCTCAGGAGGTGCTATCTCTCCAAATGCTGCCAAAATATATTGGTGTGCCACAATACAGGGCTGCTTTATTAAACTCCCTAAACGAGAAAGTGGGATGGGATTTACACATTTCCTGTCTCACTAGCCAGAAGTACCTCTGTTCCCTTTCTTAGGGAAAACCATATATTTGTAGGATATTCACTTTACGGTTTGAGACCTCGTATCACTCATTTGCTTGAAAAGTGTATATTGAAAAGTGTGATGGAGGAAAACCAACAGAAGAGGTTTTCTCTGTGGCTTTGCTGGTTGTTGCTGTTGGGCATTTTGTAAACTCTGGTGTTGCTAGGTCAAGAAATCATCCCAAGGGCCAGGGATATCTTACAGCTGCATGGAGATGCACTTTTCTCCAAGCAGAAAAACAATGCTGGTCCTTTCACAGCATATTTTCAGTTCCTTTCTCTGGCAGATGTCAGAGTAACACCATTTGAAAAGGCAAGAGAACATGGGACATCTTCTAGACTGTAACATTAAGTCACCAATACCTGTCCTGGAAGAATTTCCAAAATCTGTCCTTCAGTTTCTGCCGTGTTTCTGAATCTTCTGAGCTAGATGAAGCATTTGAACACAAATAACTTTATGCTATGTTCCCATTCTTTAATGTGATCCTTCTGCTTGACAAAGGATACATACTATGTAGCAAAAAAAAAACCAACAAAGTACAAGTGTAGCTTTATGCTTAAAATTTGTAGTAGTTCTTCAGCTTGGTAAAATTGACTAGAAGCATAACAGAAGGTCTGAAGCATAAGGAAAAGAAATCAAATTTCGTGTTTTCTAATCTTACAGACATTAAATTCCTTTTACAATGATTTTTAAGCTGTACTGTGTTAGGTCAGGTCTGTTACTTGCCTCTTCTGGGGAATGTCTGCATATGTTCCTGAGTGTAATAACATCTCTCTCTCTCTCTTTTTTTTTTTTTTTTTGGTAGCTTTTCTTTTCAGTAGTATAAAAGAATTACGTTTATGCTCTTGGGAGCTGTTAATGGTTTTGATTCAGTAAAGCACTTTTTGTGTGAATAGATAACATTTATCATTTGCTTAATAACTGTCAATTTATGTGCTAATGTTGAATAATCAAAAGTAAGATAGAGAAAACACATTTAGTTATTTAACAATGCCATTTGACTGTTTGTAGTCTTTTAAGAAAGACTATATAATTATGCTTTCTAGAGAGACATTGGCAGCATAGGTATTTAGAAAGAATTTGTTTGCTTGTTGAATAAAGGATATGTTTGACAAAAGCGTAATTGTTGTTTTCCCATACCTGTGCCAAGGAACAGGAGCACTGCAGTTCGTGTGGTGCTTTGTGCATTCACCCAAATGTCTCTGCATCCAGTGGAGAATGCTCCCAGAATCCTCATTTATGGAGAGACCTTTCAGAGATCCACATTTACCTTCTGCAGTTTCGTTGTTTTTTTTCTTTTTTGAACTATGGCTTGTTTTGTACAGCGTAAATCCATTTCTGCTTTGCTTCGCAGCGGGTTTTGTTTTGATGTGTAGCGAAGCGGTGTCTGGCCTGGTGTAAGTAAATGGAGCGCGAGAATTGGGGGAAAAGTGCAACCATCTCACCTCCTGCAGCAGGAATGGGAGTGGAGCCGTGGATGCCTAACTGACTGAAGTGATGGCTGTGCCCAGACGCACCTGGTTTTTGAGTGTGTTTTAGCAAGGCTTGGGCTTTAACTCCTTCACAACCCTCGAGACCAGAATATGTTTAGAAAGGACCATTAAAGAGACCGATGGCAACAAGGGAGAAGCTTTCATCTCAGTTAAGGAATCTTGTGTGTTGCAAGAAATCACTCTCCTTACTGTCCACTGCATTGTGGGAATGATTTATTTTGTCCTTGAGATTAATTTAGGAATTCATCCGTGGAAATGAGAATAGCAACACTGGCTACTGAGTCTCCTGGCTCTTCCTAGCATTGATACTCTACAAAAAGCTCTACATATGAATCTCTGCACTTCTCCCTTCCCCCTGGTGCAATCTCTCTGATTTTAGATGTTTCAAGGCATTGAACCCTGGATTATATAGGTATATAACATTACTAATTTAAGTTTAATCATAGCATCATTTTAAGTTTAAGCATAGCCTGAAGCCAATGAGTAGAAAGAGGTTTAAGAGGAAGGAAGGGGCACTTTGGAGCTGTTCTGCAATGATTTTTAAATGTTCACGGAATTCTGGAGGCAGACGTGGCCAAGATCTTATACACAAAGAGGCTGGTTGGGCTCCTGAATCACAAAGACCTTTTATGATATACAGATGGTGCCAAATTTTGGACTAAATCCATTGTGGAATTACCAAGGGACGTTGTCTTTTTGGGAAATGCTGCTTAAATGTGTCTCTGTGCTTGACAGGGACAAAGTATACCTCCTGATTTGCTGGAATTAAAACTTAATTAGGCCAGATTCCTCTGAGAAGCCCTAACAACTGCGTTCTCCCTTAAAACCTGCAGGTTAATGAATAATGGAAGAGAAAGATTGAGCGTGACTATCTAAACTTTTTTTCTTGTCACTTTTTATTCTGTACTTTTCTGGGGTATCTATTTAAAATACCAAGGGAACATCAGTAGTTTTACAATGATTCACTCTGTCTCTAAAAAAGTGCAAATGCAGCCTCGTAGAGCTATTTTGTTGCTTTCAGGTTGGTAGACTTGCAACACTAACTTGTCTCATATTTGATAGGAAATCTGCTGAACATGAGAAAACGTTCAGATGTAATGATGGCCGATATTCCACCAATAAATGCTAGAGGTGGAAGTTCAAGCCCTGATGTTGACTGAGTCATCCTGTCAGTCACGTCCGTGATCTTTCCTGTGTTTCATAAGTGTCCTGACCACAGGTGCACAGACTTCTCTTACTCATTCACAGATGGGCAGAGTGCTGTAGGGCCGCCTGGGACTCCTTGAGACAGTTTTGTCTGGGATTTCTTGTCCGACTGGAAAGGAAATACATGATAGTATCAATTTGTGCTTTGGTTGTGCCCCATCTTATATAAGCAGTCTGCAGATTTTGAAACACTCTTACTCTGGTTTCCTGGTGCTGTTACCTACTATTAATTCCCAACACATTATTTAAGTTAAGGGTTATTTGCAGATGTGTTTGATAGAGAGTTGCAAGTTTCAAAACAAGTAGATTTCTAAAACAGTTCTAAAAACTGATGTCCAGCGAGAAGCTAAAGCCTCTGTTAAGCTGGGGAAATCCAGGGAGACTCTACCATTATATATTTTGTTGGAATCATGTGGCTGGCAGTATTTCAGATTCACTATAGCACATGTGACTTTTACCTGGCCAGAAACTCACAAAATCCAGGTTGGAGGTGTGGAAGAACTGAGTGTGAAGTGGGTGAAGGGAAGACAGGGGATCTGGGGCTTTCTGGAGCTACGGGGAGGGTCTGAACAGTATTGGAAATACTGCCTGTCATTTTACCCTCACTTTCCCTTGCTGTGTTTTCCTATTTGTTGTCCATCTCCTTTACAAAGCACATAAAATTCTCTGATAAAAAAATCTGTTCAAAACAATTATTCTTTTAATATCTGTATCTGTGCTGACATGCACATAAGGCATTAATTGAGAAGGAACGATATATTGGTACTCAATTAAAAAAATCCTATTTATTTTTAAAAAATCATGAAAGAAGTGTAGTTCAACAGAGAATACTGTCTTTCAGAAGGTCATGAACATAACTCTTTATAACATTACTCTATCCCACTGAATTTTGTATAATAATATTTTAAAAAATGTTCTAAAAAATCTTTTGTTGAGATGTTTGTATAAGGGATTTCAGTGGGCAAATAGGTTTGTTGAGGCAAAGCAATACTTAAACTACAGGCCTTGCATGTCAGTGTGAACTAATTAAAATCATATTGTGCAATAGGTCAAGAGATCAGGAAGTTGGTCTTCTAATTAGAAGAGATGGTTATAAATAAAACCTTGTTGTTGAAAAGGAAAAGCAAAATTAAGAAGGAGATCTAGATGTGAGAAAAATAAATCAGAACCCTGGCTCTCTGCTGAAGGCTGCGTTGAAAGTCGCCCCTTTCTCTTTGAGTCTCACTGTGTTACACAGAGAGAGACTTGAGGCTGCAGCTTGTCCCTCATTGGGGCTCTTGGGGCTCAGCGCCTGCCCGTGTTGTGCATACCTCAGTCCTCAGATAAAAAATAATGGCCTGGCCTCCCCAAACAGAGTCTGATGGGAGAATTCAGATCTGCTTTGTGTTTGCTGTCGGCTTAGACCTTTCATCCTCCTTCATGCTTCAGCTACACCTGTTTTTTTGTGGTTCTTGCTATCACCACAAATGGGCGCCTTGCCAAACTGGATAGGTGTCATCTTGGGACTGTTTTCACTTGAGCCTTTTGTGCCAGTTATTGTTTAGCTTTCGTTCTTCCATCTTAATAATTGAAAAGCATTTATTTTCAATAACGTGTAGGTGGTGTTGGGTGTTGTTTTACCCTGGAGCATAAACATAATTAGTAAAAATAATAACAATAAACAGATTTTAGATGGTGGAACAGCCCTTCAACTTTTCTGTAGATTTTCATCTCTTCAGAAGGATGGAAGGCAGATCTAGTTCAACCATGCATTTGTTTTGTAAAGGGAACCTGAGCAGGGAGTGGGACTGCATGCCCTCAAGGGTCCAATCCAGCCTAATTTATTCTCTGACTCTATGAAAGCATATATGTTGAAAGTAAAAGGTTTAGTAATATAAAAGCTTGTAAATCTAAGATATCCATTTAAAAGAGTGAAAGACACCATCTTTCCATAGAACCACGACCAGCTCGTCTTTACAGTGTGATGCTGGTAATAGTGGAATACAGGGAATATTTATGGTGTGGGACTGTAAGTTAACCATTGGTCTTCTGGAGACTGTCTTGTAAAACGTTTCCTCAGCATATTCACAGATGTTGCTTTTAGTTTGACCTGAGTTGTGTATTTCACAAGGACTTTGCTGCGTAAAATGTTGTGTTTAATATCGTGAAGGCGGAAAAGGATTCCTTCTCTCCACCTTCCCATCAGAAGTAACCAGAACCATAGGATTAGGTTATTTGTGTAAGTCTTCTTGATGCTCTGAAAGAGTTTGTCTATCCTGCTCTCAGTCTCGTTAGTTCCCGACGCCTCATCCTCGGCATCACCACTGCAAGCAGAACATATTAGTCATTGTAAGACAGGGCTTGTTTATGCCTGTACCCTGGGGTGGCTGCTGAATGTTTTTGTTCTGCCATTGCTCAGTTGTTTGTTAGTGCCTGTTTACAACCAAAACCTTAAGGGATGAATATCCTATCGTGCTGACTTCTGTGTGTGTCTGGTACAGAGCTTGAGTTTGATGTGAGTTGTTTGATCTTTTGAACTTTGATTCATACAGGTTGTGGGGCTCAGTACCAAACTGCTGCTTTGAAAATGTAAAGATTTGTTTTATTTGGGTGAGAATGGGGCTTTTCCCCTTTATTTGCAGGTACACTAACTCAGGCATGGCTAAATATCCTGAAAAATTCAAATAAACTTCAACTCAAACCAAAACAAGTTGCATTCACATTGCTTTTTATAGTGAGGGCCTAACATGTGCTTTTGAAGGATTCCCATGTCCCGTGGCTAAATACTTTGGTATTTAGCATTATCATGGACCTTGGAGCACATGAACTAGGTTTCTTTTTGGTAAAAGTAGACTGGAAAATGTGTCCTTAATGCATTCCACTGGAATTCAGCCTAGGACCAGACAAGACCTAGCTGAAAATAAAAATAAATAAAAACCCCAAACAAATAAAAACCCTCTCCACCATCAAAAAGCACCTGAACTGTGTACAGTATTTATACAACAGGTTCTCACCACCAGCTGTTTTACCCCACAGGTGTGCTCTTATTGGTCCTCTGTATTTGCTAATGGAGATGTACCCAAAGTGGTAAATTTTAATAGAAAAATGCAGATGAGTCTTAATATCCCCTTTGAATAGATGGCTGTTCACAATGCCTTACCCGATTCACCATAGTCTCTTCTCGTAATCCGGAGTACAACTTGCTATTTGCAAGCCTTTGACTACTATGCAAGTAAGTAGGCGAAGCTATTTTTAAAGGTATGTTTTCTGAGAGTGGGTGGATTAATATTAAGAATTATGTCGAGCTTTATTCTGCGTTTGACACCACTGACAAACTATTTCTAAAAATGAGTAAAGATTTTGCGCTATAAATGTTTCCAGAAAGGAGGCCAAACTTGAAGAGGAATTTATTCCCAGGGTTCATCACTTACAGTCTTTGGAGCTTTGGTGTCTTCAGCCAGTGTTACCCATCCTCTCACTTTGTCACATCAGCGTGGTTGCTCCTTTCTAATGGTATCAGACTGCAGTTTAGATATGAACTACCTATGGTTAAAAACCCAGTAAATTTAATGCCTCTGATGTAAACATTCCAATGTAACTTTTCAGAAACAGGTTAACTCTTTGTGATTTTAATTTCTCTGCAAGCTTTTTAAACTGGCACCATCTTTTTTTGTACAATGCTGCAGATATATCTCATTTCCTCTCCTCCCTTTAATGAAAGCTGTAAAATAAAATCTGGAGGCTTAAGTATAATACCAAATATCACAGGATATATATTGTTCAGTCTTTCTACTCATGATTATATGTATTTTCTTTTAAAACTGTATTTTTATATATTGGAAATATGCACACTTAAACGTGTTTACTACAGCTTTTATGGGCTAATGTTGAGCCACTTTTTCATTTTAAAGCCATGTCTCAGTGCTCTTGTATTATTTTGTTAATACTGCTCAAACTGCAGAGCACTTGAGATGCTTTGGCCAAAGTGTTGTTCAGAATTACCTCTTTAAAAAATCAGTTAATATTGATCCATATCCGCGGAATGTTGCTATGGAATTGATGCTGTTTACTCGTTAATCACTGCAGACTGCAGCTCACAGTGTTGGCAGTGTGACTTGTTTGTTACATGTGACAATCGCTTTATAAATGTCAATAAAATCAAGACAAAAACCTCTAGTACAACTGGAGCTAGCAACTCAGTATTTTTCTCATTATTTTTGGCAGCAAAGTAGTCTTACCGAACAGTATGCAATAAAACAGCAGCCAACTGAGTCCCACACTGTGGCTATAATTACATATTTTTGTTTGCTAATCAGTAGAATTTTTCTGTGTACACTATTATACTTTAATGGTTCTGTTGCAACACCAAATTTACTACAATGTTCTCTTGAAGAAAATGGCACATAATGATTTTGTATTTACTACAAGAAGATATTAAACTAAATAATACATAATGATGCTACACAGATTAACCAGCTCTTTAGTTCTTCTGTTCCTTATCTATCCTTTAATGGTGTTTTAGGACAAACATAAAGTTATTTGGAAGGGAATTACCAGAATTACCGAACTGGTAAATATAGCCATCTGTGTGGGATGTCTTGTTTCTTACTTGAAAACTATTAGATTGTAAATTTGAGCTGTGCTTAGTACTTTAATTTCCCTTCCCACAACTCATGGAGCATAAAGAGGGTTGCAGCCAGCTCAGATAAGTAAGTTCATTAATTACAGGTTTACCTTTTTTGCAGGTTAGAAAAGCTTGTGTGGAACTTGATTAAACAAGCTGTTGTGGTGTGGCCTGTGGAGGGCTGGGCAGGGAATAGCTCAGAGAAGCTCCCCGTGCAACTTTTGGAATCAGTCTTCCATTAACTCTAAAGGTTGCTTGCTGTTATCAGGCTTTGTGCCCTTCTTGGGTTTTCTATATTATTTCTGTCCAAAGTGATTGCACTGCAAATAACTCGCAAGTGCAGTGGGCAATGTGGAAGGCGTGTTATCTCAAGCTTGGCCATTATCTTGTTTTTATTTCTGACATTAAATAAATAAATAAACACTCAAGGGTTTTTATTCCTTTTCTTTTTGTTCATGGTTATTCTGTCACTAATTTCCACTTGATAATTTTGGATATATCTGACAATCTTAAGTTAGTATAAGGCTTTTCCATTTACCTTGGAAAGAGAACTTTGCTGTCAGACACAATCTGTCCAGGAGTGGAAAACGAAGGCAGGGTCTGATGATGGCAGCTTGGCCCTGTACTGCAGATACAGTTAATTATGTGTGAAGTTTGTGGTTTTTTATAGATTGAGATATAGATCTAATATTTTTCATAGATTTGTCAGTTTCTGCAGTGCAATCTGACATATTAGTGCAAGTAAATAGTTTCTCTTCTGCATTTGATTTGCAGTGTGAGTCTGTAGCAGGATAGAATACTGGTTTTAGAGGGAAATTGTACTTAGTGTATGTAATATTTTCGCATGTGGCTGAAAAACAGTTGATACTTCAGCATTGCTGAATGTTGATTGTGTCCTAGATCTTGTAAGTTATCTTTTGGCAAGATCTTTTAAGATATCTTTGTCTTGATTGTCTTGTGCATATGATTTGTCACAGCCTCTCAACAAAAGGAAAGAATATTTGAGAATATTTGTTTTTATGGGTAATTATTTCTCAGGCTTGTGTTAAAACGCTGTCTGAAAGAACCTTGTTCATACATCATTTTCTGGTTAATCTAGTGTTTACCTTTTTCTTCACTTGTATTTATTCCATTAGAATACATTGTAATGTGTTCAATTGGATTTACCGATTGCAAGGCAATTTTTGTATAATTAATACTGTTAATTAATCTGGTTTGAAACAGCACTCCAAACTGAGAGGATGTTTCTGTGATTGCTGACTGAGAAGTATCTCAACCAAGTTTTCTCCCTTCAGTGGTTCATGATAAAAGTAAATTAGCACAAGTGAAAATGGTCCAGGAAATAAGAAAACCAGCTGCTCCTCAGTAAATTACTTGGAGTTTTCCTGTGGCCTGTTAAATAATACTGCAAGCCAGAGAGTATTGTTTGGTTGACTTTGTTGATGCTCAGTCTTACTCCTTTGTACATTCCAGCTGTTGCCCTAATTCAGAGTTCCTACGATCCCCGTGGTATTTTTAAGTCCCTTTTGAAGTATGCCCAGCACTGAACGTACTTTGCCTCTTTAACTGACCTTTCCTCTGGTACTCTGTTCACCCTCTCTCTCTCTCACAGTTGGTGCATCATGGAAACCTCCAGGAGGATTCCGTGCTGCTGCACAGTCAGACTAAACCTGGGTGGGTTAGAGGGGAAGGGAAGAGATGGCTCTTAATAACAAACAATCAAACTGCTTGCAAAAATCGTCTCGAATGTAATATTTGAAGTTGTAAATCATGAAAGCTTTTTCTTGGCAGATCTGACCACGTCTCTTTTGAAAGGTTTTTCAGGGAAGTGGAGCTATTCACCTTGCACCACGTACCTCCTTTGTTTGGCTCGGGCTCAGTGTCTTCTCCCAGGCTTTCTCAGGAGCTTTAATGTATTCTTTCATTCCAGCAGTGATGTATAGTGTTCTGGTGCTTGGTGCACCCTATGGCTAAAGAGAAAAATCACCTTCTCCCATGTCTGGATTAGTTTTATTTAATTAGAAGTCATATTTCCTTATGGAAGCCCTGAGGCTTCAAATCTGCAAAGACCTATGTGAAAATGTCTTCCTTCCATGTTCTCTGTCAAGAAGGGCTTATATCACCTCCCCTTGCATTTTCGTGGGGAAGAGTGGTTAACATTATACTTTTGTTTTTTTTTTTAATTTTCACTATACCTTTAAAATTCTCTGGAATGACACGCCAACAGCCTTATGGGCTGTGAGGATGCATCACTGTTATAAGGCTCCCTTTTACACATTCATTTTACAATTACTACTTGATAGCCTGCTCCATCTAAATCCTTGACCTGTGCCTGTCAACTGCTGGCTGATCGTAGTGAATAAATTTGTATAATCACTGCATGATGACTGCTTAATAACTGTACTCCAAATATGCAAATACCTATTCTGGCTTAATACAATTCATCTGCTTTGACCAGCCCATGCACTTAGTATTTTTGAAACATTTGTTAGTAATGGAGCACACCATTGCAGTCTCCTGTCTTTTTGTGCCGAGCTCTAAAATGCTGAAACCTACAGAGCAGAAAAAGATGTATTACAAAAAATCCAAAGAAAAATAGACATCAAACAAAAGGAAAGAAGCACTTGTCTGTATGTGTTGTAAATGAGGGGAAAAAAGCCCCCAAACAAAAAACTTCCTTAAGGATTACTAGAAGTTTTTCTATTTTCATTCTCTTTTCTAGGTTAGCAATATGCCTTTACTCAGAATATCCTGCATTACACAGAAGACTACATAAAATTAGGAGAGACAAATTCAAAAGCTTATTTGAGTCTGAGACACATACAAAATGCTCACAAAAAAAGCCCAAAAAAACTCCCAACCCAAAACAAACAAACAAACAAACAAACAAACCCAAAAAAACCCAAACCAAACCAAAAAATGCCCAAACCACAAGATAAAAAGCAAGGCCATAGTCATGCAGAAAAGACATCTTTCTCATGTTTGTGATTTTCCAGTGCTGAAGGGTGGAAGAATATTCTGTGGCATCCCTGGTAATTTCTTTCTCTGATCTTGCCTTCTTCTTTTAAGCATTTCCTTTGGCCTGAAGTGACATAGGTTGCTGAGACAGATGGACAGCGAATTGTACCAGTTTGTCCATTTCTGTGTTCTTTATTGCAACATCAGAACATCAATAACCAGGTTTTTAAAACTAAAATCTGATTCTCATTGGCCTATAAGACATGCTTTTTATCTGATTATCGGATAGTTGTTCCTTTAGCCTTTCTCAGAGTTTAACTTAATGTGTCTGAGCAATGCAGGAGGAAAAAGAGACTCCATAGTTCAATGCACCACACAGAGCTTGGTGTGACAGTAGTAGCCTGATGTCTTCAAGAGCTTAATAGCCATCGTGGCAAGGAGGGTCTCAGAGAGATTTTGAAGGCAATAATGTGGATATTTACTAAAGAATGACAGTCCTGTAATAAGAGCACAGTAACATGAATGAAAATCCAGGACAAAGCTGGGATCTTAGCAATGAAATGTACATAAACCTTTGTTGTCTTTCCAATCTGTGCAGTATCCAGCTGGAAACAAAGTACTGTGGCTGCCCAGGAGGCTGGGGAAAGGATTTTGGAGTCACCAGGCCTGTTTCTTCAGGGTGATACCACCTAAGACAACTTACACCCTCTTAGTAGTTGTTTTGGGAAGCTGAGGGGGAAGCTGGGAGGAGCGTGAGCCGAGCTTGGTTTAATAGCACAGAGTAGCCTGAATTTCTCCAGACTTATCACTTCCTTCCTCAGTAAACAACAACAAGCAGTTTTTGCGCTCGCTGCCGGGAGGTATTTAGGGCTTAGCTGTCTCCTTTCCATCTGGAAAAGAGTGTGGCATGTCAGGTGTCTCAACACTACCACAATTAAAAGGAAGTGAATGGCTCCTTCACACATGCCTTAATGTCAGCAGTTTGGACTGGGAAAAACTGGAAAAAGCACTATTGGAGCCATTCCTACTGTTTTTTCCTGCCAAAAGTGTGACATTCAGACAGGTTTATCAGCCCCGTGTTTCTCTGAGCCCTTATGCTGCTTGAGTGGGCTGACAAAAGTGTGAATCCTATTGACATTATAGCTCCGTCTACAAAATTGGAGCAGAGCACTCAAAGACTAAGAAAGATGACGTCATAAGTGGGAAATGAAACGAACACTTTCTTGATTGTTTAGTTGTTTATGGAAGAAATTTGCCAATCGTCATTACTAGCATGACAGGACAACTTTGACTTGGCTTTTTGTTTATTTTTAATATGAGTTTCTGGTATCCCGAGCTATTTAAGTAAAATAAAAAATCTGCCAAAATTTGTGAGTTTCCTGTTGGCTTGTGTTTTGTCAAAGTAGGAATAATTGGCTGTGTGCAATAAATGGAGGACACTTAAAATTTAACAGATCCGTGGGTAAGTGAGCTTTATTTTGAATTGTTGTTGATTTCTTTATCCATACGGGATTTTTGCTGGTTTATGGCAAGGACATTGATTATGTTGGATGTTTCAGCTGCTTTTGTTATGCTTGACTGTGAACTGCATCCAGATAAGGACAACCTTCTCTTAACACAACCAGTAGGTTTTAAAATTTAATTCCCAGCACTTTTCACCGTGGCAGGCAATTACTGGTGGTTTGTAATGCTAAATTTATAGGATTTCAGCTAAACAATGGTCTAAAATACAAGTTTCCTGTGTCTGACTTTGCAATAAGGTTTACACCTGCCATCTTACAAGTAGTTTTGTTCCTTGCAGTATATACTGGAATAATGGTTTTATTCTGTTTTATTATTACTTTTCATTAAACCTGCTCTGTAGCATGGTTGGTTGGAGCTGGGAGGATCCCCAGTTTTAATTCTAGCTGCCAGAAGGCCATTTGTGCAGCCTCAGAATGCTGATTCTTAAGAAAAAAAGGAACCGTACAGAGAATGTGGGTTGACACATTAGGTAATCACTAGCTTAAGCATCAAGACTTGAAGGTCTCATTTTGGTCTTAAATCAGGTGTACACTCCAAGAGTTTCTGGAAGTAAGAATATTTAAGGAACTGTAAATGTAGATTGTCTGTGATGAAATGTGAACCTAATTCAGGGAACAAGCCATCTCAAAATAAATGGTTCATCTGTGCTTTTTTGAGTTTAAAATGGGAAATTTTAAGGATAAAGCTTAAGATCACGCTTTTAGACTTTGAGGTTTTGGCCAGGAAATACCATGTAATTGCTAAGTTTTTAAAATTAATTACGTTGGAGGCCTATAAACCAGTGCATTGATTAAAAATCTTCAGTTCGTTAAACTTCCCAATGGCAGAGGCCATCTCAGTAATAAAAACTGCCATTCCTAGCAGTGGACTGGCATCTGTGTTGTAATCTTTTTAATATCCCCACCTTTGTTCATTAGGACAGCACCTGTTGTCTCTTGATGGGCAGGATTTATTTCCCCTTGACGCTGGTCTCAGAGGTGCAGTTGCAGCTTTGGCAGCAATTGATTCGCTTGAACTTTTCAGAGGCACTTTACCAGTTCAGCAGAATGAGGCTGGGTTTCATTGTGAGTTGGTTCTTTGATTGTTATTTGGGGGTTCAGTGGTGGTTTTTCGGAGTGTGGTGTTTTTTGCCTTTTTGTGTTTGTTTTTTTGTTTGTTTGTTTGTTTTCCTTCTGGTTGCCCACACGTCCTTGCCATGGGTGTTTTTGGAAGGTCCACCAAGACGGAGGGCGTGTGCAGCAGAGATGTGCTGCAGTGCACAAGGCAGTTTCCTCTTCTGTCCCCAGCTTGCACCTGATGCAGTGACATTATCCCGGTTTTATGCACTCGTGGCATTTGCCACGTGCAAGAGCTGTACCACTTCAGAGATATATCAAGCACGGGTGACTTTCTTAAAAAAGCGAACCTCATGAATTTCCTACTGAAAACGAGAAATGAAAATCTGGAAAAGCACCAGAGAACCCGAATTACTATGGAAAAAAGACGATACAGATTCTTCAAATGTAACACAATAAATCTGCGTATGTTGTTTACATCGTAGCTTCATTTTATTCAGACATGCACACAGGGTCACAAAAGAAATTTGGGCCTTATTATTCCTGTAGGAGTTTGTATTTTTTGCTGTGGTGTTTGATTACCTTACCTTTTTTTATTACCATCTGCACTGCAAGGCTAGTTTTGCTGAGGTTATTTTTTTTTTAAGCAGCGTCCCATGATACCCTTAATTCTGTGTTTCCTGTGCTTTTGCTTCATTTGCAATTTTAAGAGATTTTCTCTAAGAAATAGGTTTGTTCTATGTTGTACACCAGTAAATTAGCTATTTTTTTTACTATATAACTTTAACCCTTAAATTCTGGAGAACGAATGCAATTGTTTTACAATAAATTAATTAAGAAAGGATTTCACCTGTTAGCATCCTTCAGTGTACAGGGAGAAAGATGGTGTCAAAGATTACATATTTTTGTTTAACATATTGTTATTAACATGCTGTCCTTTTGCATAGGATTTTTATTTTGATACCTGATTTTGTTCATGTATTTTAAGCAATTATTTTCAGATGACTTCTTTGAGCAACCAATGCCATTGACGGCAGTAGCTTTGAAAATAGTTTTCCTTCATTAATGGCTTCTGCTGAATTGTTGGGAGAACAAAGTGCTGTCCCTAGTGGCTCCTGAAACTTATGGAAGCATGCAATGAAATTGCTAATACTGTTTTTCATGAAAAAAAAGTTAGAGCACTACTTTTAATCGCTTTACACAAGCATGAACAACTTCAACTATAGAGATGAATTGAATTTGAAGTTTCTTGAGCTGTTTTTCAGCCCTCAAAATATAGTTCATGTTTGTAGGTCTTCAAAATTGAGAAGCACATGGAAAATTTAATTTTCCATGTGGTTGTCCACCCAAGCATGGTGAAACAACAAATACAGAAACCCAGTTTTCCTGGGCTCTCCGCACATGATGGCACTGGGTAACAGGATTGCTTTTCAAAAGACAGGTTGGCCTGCATTAAGTCTTTGCAATCATCCAAAAGCCAGAGTGTTGTGTGCTCTTTCAGAGCATTTATGGGATCTCAGGTAGATTGTGGGGTAGCCAGTTTGTTGGGATGGGAGGCAGAAGAGAAGAGGGTGTTCTTCCTCCATCCCGTGGGTATTTGCTTCCTCACTGGTGGCTCCAGGCAGGACTCAATGCTGTCAAAAATCCTTCAAAATAGCTTGGTTTATAAGCCTGAAACTCATTTCAAGAAGCACAGTATCAATAAGGATAGGTAGAAGCCCTCTCTTCAGTACCTTCAAGTGTTGTCAGTTGATCAGCGTGCAGACTGGAGATGGGATTTCTTTCAGTTGTGATTGACAGTTTTGTCTGTGGGATTTTCCCACATCTTTCCCATAGCTCTTAAATGGCAGGTCACTTGTGTATGAAAATGACCCAAAGCATATCTATGTGATTTCCATAAACCTGGACAGGAGGATCCCGTGTAGAAAAAAGGCTCATGGTGAGGCAGAGTGAGGGCTTTGAAGCACAATCAGATTTTTTTATTGGTTGTAGAAAGCAGTGATAAAGCACCATTCCTTATCACTGTCATGTGATGCCAAATCAGATTTGACTGGGTTTTTCAGCCAGTTGCACAATGAACAGTGGAATATGGTTTAATGTTTTCCAGATATTTTAGAATAATGCAGATGAACATCTGTATAGCAAACTGAAAACTGAAAATACAGATGAAATATCTGAAACAGATATATCAAGGGTTCTTCACTTTCTTATTTATTTGGCAACATGCCATTATTATCATGTAAATTTCTTCCTCATTTACTACAGAATAACAAAATGTCTTTGACCATCATTTTTCCCTCCTGCGGTTGTTGCCATTATCTGTAGTTTCCAATAAGTTTCCCTGTTAATAGTGCTTGCCTCTCTGTACACAGACATTACTAGTTGGTGCACACTTCCAGAAAACAGAATATCTCATGTAAATATTTTGTACATGCCTGTTCCATGCTTTTTTTTTCCTTAATTAATGTGGCTAAGACATGTTTTAGCAGAGGCTGAAGAATCATATTTAGATTTATTAATCTACTCTACCTTTGCAATTATTTTACTTTGTGCTATGCAGACTGCTCATATTTGGCAATATATTTTGTGCTTGGGGTTTTCTTTGAGAATTATCAAACTTAAGTTCTGAAGTGTATATATTATTGGAAACATAGAGTATTTCTAGTATGAATTATTGAGTTATGAAAGGAAAAATGCATGCATGGGCCAGAGGTCATCTCTGTTCATGTATTTAATAAAGTATGGTAGGAAAAAGAGATTATTGTGAAAGTTTTGGGTGGCTTGGTGTTTGGGTTTTGATTTTGTTGGTGGTGTTCTCCCCCTTCCCCCTGCCCCTTCATTCTTCCGTGTCATCCGTCACTGAAGGATATCAAATGCTAATTTCTACTTTTCCATCTAAGCCTGTCTGGAGTATTCAATCATCTTCTCTTGTGCCACTTTTACAAGGGAGGTATGCACATCTACTTGTTCACTTTTGGCAGATATCTTCCATTTTCCTTGTCATATGTCAGGACTGGTTGTGATAGAATTGATTTTTCTCTGTTAAGAATTCAATTTTTTTCAATTATTCTTTCATCCTTCTGGAGCTTCTTTGCTCATAAAGGCTGGACACAGACGTGTGGAATAAGCTCCAGGAAACTGCTGAAAGACCATCTTTATCATAGCTGTAATTGCATTAAGAGCTCCCTGCCAACATGAGAGGGGTCGTAGATGGGGAGCTGGGACCTCCTGTGTTTCACAGCTGCTCTGACTCATGGAATGCTGATCCTGGGTATTTTAATCCATCACAGGTTTAGAAGTGGCAAACCTGTGCTTCCACTTCCCTGGCAGAGGTGATTGTTTCCTTCTGCAGATCCTGTTGTTTGGCTGTGCTCTGAGCTGAATTTGGGCTAAAGTGGATGGAGTTTGAGGAAGAAGAGGTCGGTTTATGCAGTAGAGTTGGTTGAGGGAGTAGCTGAGCATTGCACAGACACTGCTCAAGTGAGAGTGCCCGACTGGTGGGGACAGGAAAGATCTCAGGGGTGGAAATGATTCGTCAGCCACCAAGCAAATCCTTGCATAGACTTTAGTCCTTGTCCAGTATTCCTGAGGACTTCTTCCTCTGTAAAGAATCATGGAGAAAGTGCTAGTCCTAAGCATCTGCGCTGTTTTTATGTTGGTGTCTCAGGAAGTCCTAAGGTTGGTAAAGATTGTGGTGGTGCTGCTTGTAAAAATACACTTGAGGTTTCAATGCGTACTGGTTTACTTATCCTGCTTGGTTTGGAAAAGCGTTTAGTAATTGTGTTAGAACAATTAAATTGGATATTATGAGCGCAGGAGAGATTTCAAACATTGTTTCTTCCCCTCAAGGTTACAAAATATTATTCTTGCATTAGCATCTTGGAGTCTGTTGAGCAGAGATTTTGGGTAAGTTAAAAATGAAAGTTCAGCTGAGGTAGAATAAGAATCCTTGGTGTCTTGGGACAGAGAATGTGCAATGTGCTTAGAGCTGATGGCTTGGCACCCATGGTCTTTTCAATAAATGATTTTAGAAAACTTCAGGGAAAACTCAGTATCACATGATTCTGTAGTTACCTTTTTCTAATATCAAGTACTACCAAAAAAGTTTTGAAAATTAGAGACAATGTGTCCAGGATGGATATGGAGTATTGCAAGGAGCTGCTTATCCAGTTATGTCACCTGAATATGAACTGTGGCATAGAACTCCTCAGAAAGGACAATCGGGTTTTCAACACTTAGCAGCAGACAGTTTCATCCATTTGAAGATGTTACCTGCCTCCCCACTTGAGGATGCCTGACTTCAGGAAATACTCAACACCTTATAAAACCAATTATGGCCTTCATACAGAAAGGACTGCCGTTGTTTCCACTGCAGCTTCCAGGACCATCTGGGGGTGAGGGGCTTTCCCAGCCTGCTGCATCGCTGCGTGCGCACTGGGAACGCTGGGTGCCCAAATGTGAGCCTGGAGAAAGCTGTGCAGCTCCTGCTGTGACCAAGTGATGTGCATCTCTTGAAAACCCATCCCCCTTTGGCTTTCCAAACCTGTTCTGGTTTAATTGCCTCAAACAGGCCCCAGGGCACAGCTCTAATTTTGAACTAGTTAAATCTGAAATAAAATCTGAAATAAATCTTAGACGATGTTCGTACACACTCATCCTTTCTTATCTCCATAAATATTTGTTTAGCCTTTATACTTGAGCTTATTTTACCTTTTGAGTTGATGTTGTAGTTTTGTGAAGATAGTTTCTTCTAGTTGAACTCCATAGCTGCTGCTGAATTAGGGCTTTACTGTAGTTAATATGTTCATGTATACACTACTTCCTTTATTATTTTCTATCCCTTTTCTCAAACTTTTTTGCTATAATTACAGTAAATGATTTCTTGGATTGCATGTTGAGAGGGCAGAATTGCTGTGCCAGCAGCCTTGTTTTATTCTTTTGCTGGTTCCTGAGGGTAATAAGATCTATGCACTCTACTAATTTTCTTGCATACTTAGCTGCAATTGCAACCTTTGGTAATTATTTTTTAATTAACTCCAAAATATTGCATGAATAATGCAAAATTTTAAAAAATTGAAAAATAAAAAAAGGTCAAAAGTAGGTATTTTTTATATTTCAAATCAATAAGCATTATTTCTTTGAATTTTTATATAAGGCTTTAGTAGCATGATGACATTAAATGACCAGAACAATTGTAGAAGTATCAGAGGGATGTTGTAAAAGAGAGTTTGGCATTTAGATGGGGATCAAATTTGCTTTCATAATTAGTAGGGAGAATTTCTTAGAGCCTTCAATAAGATCCTTTTCTAATACTGAAACTTCTATTCTACTTTACCTCTTCTAGACATTTGCTTTTCAGTTAGCAGATGTTGACTAAACATTACGTTTTTGCAAAACACATCGACTAATTCTGTCAGAAGAAAGAGTTGTACATATTTAGATACCAACTTGCAGATCAGTTGCTCTGGGCTGTGGGTGTAAAAACGGGCAGTAAATGTGACCATATATTTGAGTGAAGGCAACGTAAAAAGTGGCTTTTGGTAAATCCTGCTTTCTGGGTTTGTTTTGTAGTGGATGGCTGCATACACCGAGCTGCTGGGCCCTGCTTAGTTGCTGAGTGTCGCAACCTGAGTGGCTGTGAGACTGGACAGGCCAAAATTACCTGTGGATACGACCTACCTGCAAAATGTAAGTCAAGCCTTTCTCAGCGTTTTTGTTTCCAGCATGTGCTGTTGGTGTGCGTGGTTCATTTCCCTGTTGTCTGATTCAACAGGGCATTCATTTTAGAAAATTAGCACTGGGACTTAATTAAGCGTGTTCTGTAATAATGTCTTCCCCTCAAAGCAATTCAGGCTTTTCTAAACGATTATTTCACCTATGTTATCCGATGAAAACTTACATGTCTCTAAAATATAAAGCATCTTTCATGTTTATTTTTTGCAAGCTAAAACCTATCCTTTCATATGCATAATAAAGGATTGGAAATGCTTTATGAAATATGAACAAAATATACATTATCATATTTAAGTTCCGCGGAGACAGTTTTTTGAAATGTTGCATATTTGATGTTCTTCATGGAGATTCCTTGATTGTGAATACTTTGAGGGCCCAGGAGATCAAAGTGATGTATTGTATTTTCAGCTGCTACGTAGTGTCTGATTGGTAATTACTGTGAAGGCATCTGTCACACTTTAGCTTTTGACAGAGTGCAGCTCGGTGCTGGAATGTTTTTGCACATTGAAAGTGGAATTGTCAAAAATTTTCCTCCTATTTCAAATAGGAAGATGGTTATTTGACTGTGTTGTGTAGATGTTGAGCTTGTCTTGGAAAACACTATCATGTGGACAGCACATTGGTCAGCCAGTCTATTATGTGAGAATATAAAGTAGAAAATCTTTGCAAGTTAGGATCTTACAGAATAGTGTGTTAAGACTATTTGAAGATACAAATACCAAGAAAGCATTGCAAACTCCATATAACTAGAATTCAAGCTCTCTTCTTTTTTCTTTTTTTTTTTTTTTGGATATACAGGCTGCAGCAGAAACATGGCTCATTCAGAAATATTTAAATTTCTCTTAACTGGCACATAAAATCAAATGCTGGCTGCAGTAGTCAGCTCTCTCTAGGCTCCTGTAGCCCTTAATGTGTTAGGTAGACAAGAAAGTTGTTTTCTCAGTCATGTTTTTGTGCTTTCTATGATGACAATGATGAGAGCTTCCAATTATTTCCTTGACAGTGGTCATTTCTATGTGTGGGAAAAATTTGCTATGTTTTATACATAGTTTTACCACATGGTAATGGTCATTTATGAAAGGCTAATTTGACTAGAGATCAGGGAAATTGATGAGGAAGATTCGATGTGATAGTTAGGTTGGGTTTGTATATGACCCAAATCTTCACCAGATTCCCATAAAAGGAATAGGATTGTTGGACAACGCATTATAATTTACTGTGCTGGGGGCGTTTGATGTTTAATTATTTCCCTTGAACCAAAAAGTATCTCTGGAGGGACAGAAAAGCTGCTCATCAGTTGGTGCATAATTCCTCCCATTTATTTTAGTGAGAGAAATTTAATACAAGGTATCAAGGCAACTGATGTGTGTTAGAAAGAGGAAGGGTCATGTCTGAGGTGTGACCTCCCTTTAAATCTTGTAGCAGTTCGAGGGGTTGCTTAAGTTAGGTTTGAAAAATGGGATCCTGTTTGAAGGCTATAGGAAAATCTTTGTTCTTCATGTAGGAATAATAAACAAAACAATGAGAAAACCCATTATCACTTGAAGTTGGAAATAAAACCTGTGACCAGGCATGGGGAAATGCCAATATTCTTAATCAGTAATCTTAGAAATTGAATTTGCATCAAAGCCACGTCTGTTTGTATTCGATCGTGTATCAACATGAGACAGGGAAAGGATACCTTTAACAGCAACAGGCACGGGGAGGGAAACATACAATTTACATGCAGAGGCTGAGAATTCAAAACTCTTCATTTCTTAGCTTTTTTCCTTAAAATGTATTTGTGTTCTCAACAACTGTTGTTTTCTTTTACTTTTGCCTTTATGAACTTTAGGTTGTAAGCTCGTTAAATTACTGTACCGTTTAAACCATTCATCTGAAAGTGATCAAGCCATCAAGGCTGGTTTCATATTTTAGAAAGCTGTAAAGCTACTGGATGTCTTTTGTCACTCTCTGTCACTTTGTCTTAATAGTATGACAGTTTAACTGTGGGAACTATTTTGTATTTGACTTTTGTGAGGAAAGCAGCAGCGTGACAGGAGATCCAGACTCTCCATCCAGTTCTGCTGTGAGGCAAGGTTGTGTACCAGCAATTTACTGAAGGTTGTGGTTGACTGCTAACTTCCAACTTTCACAAGCAGTTTGCTTTTCATTGATCTGTTTGTGTATAGGAGACCAACTACAATAATCAATTAACACTTTTCTTGAGTAGTGAACTATTTATTCTGTTGTCTCTGTTCTTCTTGTGACTATAGTTGGACAAACAATTATAGTAAATGTAAAATTCATTCTTAGCATGATGAATTGTTGGGTTTGGGTGGGGTTCTTTTGTTATTTACAGAATTGTAAAATGTTGCAATGTATTTCCTACCTCTGGGATTTTCCCATTTGAATTTCTTGATCCTGAAATGCTTTGCTTGGGAACAGTTTGCTGAATTCAGCAAAGCTGCTCTGGGATGAAGCAGCCTGTGTGTGCTGTGTGATGCAGGACTTGGGCTTCAGCAAGGACTCCATATTAAAAAAGGTTTAGTATTCAAAGATCATGCAGCATATTGTTTTGTTTTGTAAAGGACTTGGAGGAAGCTGGGATTGGGTTTGGCACTGAAGGGAAGGTATGCTTTGTTAGGAAGCTAGTAGTTGGTAAATAAAAGCCACTCTGGCCATCTCCTTCATGATCTATTGTATTTTTATTGAGTACTTTGCTATATTTACTTAGGTTAAATAAGAACATGTCTGACAAATAATTTCTTCACAGTGGAAAAATTGAAAAATAATATCTGACTGAAAAATGCAAAGATTTAGGGTATAAGCTGGCTTTCTGTGATTTGTTCTTGGTGCATCTGAGTCAGAAATCAGTTTGTGAAATACACAAGTAACAGCAAATGTTCAGGGAGAGAATACATAAAATAGTTCATCATTTTCCTCAGCTCTTTATTGTAATAATGTGAACAGACCAAGATTAACATGTCTGTGGCCTGGAGATGTTTCGTTATGAACTTTTCAAGATATAAACTTTTTAATGCCAAAAATTCTTCTGTTTGAAAATAGAAGTGAAGTCAAATTGATTTTTCTAATTACCAGTTAATGTAACATTCAGTACAGTTTTACAGAAATCAGTGTAATCACCATCTGCCTCCTGTGCTGCAAAAGCCTACACAAAGCCCCCCCAAATGCCAACCAAGTTATTTGCTGAATGCATGATTTGGTTGATGTCATCTATTGTTGTTTTTCAGCAAACACCTTTGCCTGCACCCAAGTTTCCACAGAGCTCTGGAGGGCTGAAAAAGGCTGTGCCTTTTGCTCTGAGATAGTTCCCTTTAATGCTGTCCCACACTGATCATCAATTATTTTACTTCTGTACTTCATATTGTTGTTCCTTCTAAAGAACAGTTCATTCTAAATATTGTACAACTGATCTTCAAACATTGAGCAGTACTCTGATACTGACATGCCTTAAATAACAGATGAACAGTATCTGTTTAAAGCTCTACAAATGCTTGTTTTCTTTCTCATTTGATTAATAGTCTCAGTTGGCTCTGCTGGCAGAAAATGGTCTGGATGTAAATTGTGTTTATGGCTGGAATGAGGGGTCCATAACAGCTTTGTGGATTGTTATCTGCTTGCAGAGGTTCACTATAAAAAAGACCCTGTCAGGACACATTAGAAAATAGAGTCCCATTCTGCCTGGTATTTAACAGGCCTAAAAACAATTGAAAATGAGCACAGGTATGTGGTACCCTGACTACTCTGACCTAGGCAGGAAAGGACCCCCAAACTAACTTATTTTCTATTGTTACTGAGTCTAGTAACAATTTCTTCCTTTTTCTGAAAAATGTCTGATAATAAAACCCCTAAACCTAGGAAAATAAAATCTTACAGCCTCTAATATGGGATAGAACCAACTATCAGTAAATCTGAAAGTGGACTTTTGGTGGAGGCACCTTGCTAGGCAGTTTCTAATACAATGGTTTATGTTCATAATAAATCTATAATATTTAGAATACATTTTTCTGTTTGCTTGACATTTTTAGTACTTTAAGCACTGTCCCTGAGTAAATAGCATATATAGCAAGTCTTCTGGTCCAAGATCAGCCTGGAGTAATAATGTGAATGTGCTCTCAGAGGCAGTCCCTGCTGTGAAATAAGTAGTTAGGAGAAGTGCTAGTATTAAACGCAGTAGGAGGAATCAGCTTTTAAATTTGTTTAATCAGATTAAAAAGTGGAGATTAAAAAGTAGAGATTAAGAAGTGTGCTTCTGTTATGTAGACATAATTTCCAGTCTTTAGAAGATGAGTATTTGCAGGGTATTATTTTAAAGTAAGTCTGTAGTGGTACTGATTTTTAAATCTCTCCTCATTTTCTTGGAGATCAGTTGCAGAGCTGTAATTAAAAGGTTGGTTTAAGCAGAAATGGAATTCCAAAACTCTACTGCACTACAAAACTGACCAGTTGGAAAAACGAGGCATAATGTTTAAGGATATTTTTCAGATTTCCAGTATTCCACAAAAAAATGGTTTAATTACTTTTATTACTTTGTTTATAAAATAATACATAAGTTTTGTTTCAAATTATTCTAAATTTCTGATATGTGAGAGTTGAAGAGTTGCTTTCCTCTGCATGGTTCTGATGATTGTTCAGTTTGCTACCTCCCTATTTATTCTGGTAAGAGGTAAGTCTGGGAATTGAAATACATGTCTGGGAATTGGAAAGGAAGGTGTAAAAGTGAACAATGTGTGGACAAGACAAAAGTGCTTAGAGAAGACTGACTTGGCTACTGACTCTCAGTTGGTCAAGGTCTTTGATCTTCTCCCAGAATTGATGCATAATTGACTGAAGTTTGATGAAATTTCAGTTAAAAAGGTACAGCCTAAGGTGACACAATCATTAATAGCATATAAAGTCATAAATGTTAGGATAGTTTTCCAGGAGGGATGTCTTTCTACTCTTTCTCTTCTCTGAGTAGCCTCACGTTTTTGTCAGCCATGTGCCCAAACTGCATGACACCTCCTGGGAAAGCAATATGTAGCTGGAAAAACTCAGGGATTTCCTGAAGCAGTGCTGAGCTGCAGCAGCTCTTTGCCATCCCTTTAAATCATTATCATTGCTGATACATTTAAAACCAATTTGAAAATTAAGCAAAGCCAGTTAATACTAATCAAAGGTCCAAGACCCCTTTTTCGTGAGAGATACTTTTCTTTTTCAGATTCTTTTGGGAAAGGTTTTCTTTATACCAGAACGACTTACCATGTGTTTATGTGTTTTTCTTGTGTGTGGTTTCTGGGTTTCAAAGGTTTTCTTTATAAGAGCATATTATGTATTTTATGACCATTTTGAAAATAAGTGCAGTCGTGTCTTTATTGTGTTTTAATTAGATCTAATTGGCTCCAGTCATCTTAATGACCTGCTGTATTCACCCTGAATACTCACATACATTGCCTATGCTGTTAATGTGTTGGAAGGGAAATATTAATGATTACTTCTTAGGTCCTAAAACTTACTTAGATTTTAGAGAGGCTTTTATTGTAAAGCTTTATGGCTTGTCTCTTCCTTACATACACCCCTAAACCCCCCACACATACAAAAGGGAGAAGTTAGGCCTCCTGGGGATGATGGGGAATGCATTTGTCAACTTCAGCTAAACAAGCTCAAACATCTCTTCCAAGTCTGTGCAGGGTCTGTCATCAGTTTGGGAAGAAAAGGGACAAGTGCTGTAGCTACCAGAGGTTATGAATCAGCAAGAATCTTCCACCACAAGAGTATATGGTCTTTGTCCTTGGATTTGAGCCTAGCTCATAGACATTTTTTTAATGGATAGATTCTTTAAAATTTAATTTGTGAATGGACCCAAGCGTGTGTTTGTCAGTGTTCTCTGCAGTGTCGTGCTGTGGTTAACTCATGGCATGCTCTGCTGGAAGCTGTCATTTCACATCTAATTGTTTGGTTACAAATGTATGCGTTGTGGCTAAAGGAAATGTTTTACTATCGATCCTCACTGCTAAATCTAAATCCTCCTCTTCTGGGCATCACTTGTTACAATCTGGCCAGTGAATGCTGAACTCCAGGGCAGAAGTGGGCACTGAGAAATTTTAGAGCAGCCCTGAGCCATTTGCTCAGTAATTGGGTCCACCCTTGGCATATAACACGTGTGCTAATACATTGTAATAGCAGGCGGTAGAAACCTGATGCCATGAATTTCCCTCCCTGGCCTTATTTCTGTAATTCTGGACAGTACATTTTCTGCAGAGGTCTAATTCTCAGTGTTACTGAAAGCAGTCACAGAAGTGACTTTGCAGGGTGGTGTGTGCAATATGCACTGTTTATCACAATTGCTCAGCATCACCATCCAGCACCGTCTGGAAACCCCCTCGATGGAACAGAGAGTGAGTTACAAGGTGTAAACGCTTTCCTAATGCTTAATTTATGTGCAAAGTACTATTTAAAATGTCTCCTAATTAGGTGCAAAATAATTTGCTGGAATATGCCTTTCCACACTGGTGGTGTAGAGTCATTCCTCAGGTATGTTGGCACTGGAGCAGGGCGTTGTGCCCCTTAAGGCTAATATATTTTATTTCCTCCATACTTGGATATAGTTGGTCCTTTTTACTCAAATAACAATAAAAAGAAGAAAAAGTCTAATGCATGGCAGAAAAATAAACAAAATTCTCATCACTACAGTCAGCTGGCAAGGAGAAGGGGTTAGAATGGGCTAGAATGGAGAAATTTATACTCCTTTAAGTGCAGTGGTTGCTGCTCCCACTCTAATATTCTCCCTCAGTAGCCAAAGCCAATGCTCAGTACTTGAAAATTAATCTTGGATGCATGAGATTTTGTCTGCCTGAATTTTGCTTGTCTCATTTTAAATGGTGATAGAAATTGCTTACTGTAGTAAAACACAACATTAACCTCATAGTGTGTTGGCACTTTGTGATTTATGCTGGTTTAGTCTCTGAAAAATATGTAGCCTGTCTCCCAAACCTGGATTTAGCTTATAAAGTGTGTTGGCACAGGCGTGGGGCTTGAATTAGAACACTAACTGCTGATCCTCCATCTCCCTAGGGTAGCAAAAAGGTTTCAAATTGGAGCCCCTCAGAGGTCATTACTTTCATATCATTTCTTCAGGCTAATAATAATGATATGATTGGAGCTGGAATGTTTTAAGAACAGTACAGCCTAATTTACTTTCTTGAAAGCAAAGAATAGGATTCCTTTTTGTGCTGAATCTGCACATTACGCAGCCAAAAATATAATGAATTATTTGCAAATGGAAGTAATCAGAACGTAAGTAATAAATAAGGATTTTCCTTCTACTATTTTGAAATAAAGCAGAAGGAAAAATATGAACCTGAAAGGTGCTGTGATTTTTTTGGAGTTCTCCTTCGCTCACCCACAAACCTCGCTGTTGAGGTTTAAAGCTGCTAGTTTGGTTTTGGGGTTTTTTTCTGATTATATTTTGAAGGAATAATACAGACAAAAACCAGGACTCTTTTGTGAGGAGTTCTTTATCTGTAATGTAATTGTTTTAGACCAGGCTTAAGTGGATAGGATGAGAAGGTTATGTGAAATGGTTTTAAAAAGATCTTTGTTTCACCCAGCAGAGGAATTTTGAGGCTGTTCCATGTAACAATGTTTTGATCTCTGTACTTAGGGGGTTTTTTTGGTGAAAACTAAGGTCAAACATTTAAAACATTTCTATTTAGGAAGAAAACAGCACATGTGAGATTATGGGGTGTAAATAATGTTTTAACTGCTGTAGGGAGGAATCTAAATACTGATAAATCAGATAGTATAAAGAAATAAAATTGGTATTATTTCAGATGTTGAAGATGCTGTTTCACTACTGGTGAAAAGAGACCATCATCCAAGATGTTTTGCCTTCGATTATGGGGATCAAATTCACATGGATTTTTGTTGTTACTGCTGTTCAGCACTAGAAATTAGTTCCCCCTTTATTTTAGATTTCTGATAGCATTCTCCTTTTCTTAATATTGCCTTCACACAGATTTTTTTTTTAAGTTTCATTTGACTCAGCATGCAAGTTGAAGAACATACACATGGGCTTTTTTCATTTCTTATAATTCCCAGATTAATTTCATCCTTTTTTGGTATTTGTGAGTTTTTGAGATGTTTATGAAGATTCTTGAGTTGTCTTCAGTAAGTTTGTGCCTTTTTCAAACACAAAAAAAGGCAAAGCAAGTGGAGGAGGGGACACATTTACATTAGTGTATATCTGTGGCTGTGTGCAAGCTGGTCAGAGTTGCAGATTATTTACACCACTGTGTGGCTTGCAAGTGTTGTGCCATTTATTCTCCTCTGAATAGATGGCAATATATTTTAGATTAATTAGCTGATAAGAAAAAATAGATTCTGGATGTGGGTCATTTCTGGCCATTTACAGACTACTTGAAGTTTTTAGTGATGGCAGCACGGGGTTCTCAGCTTGCTGGACTTGGACTGAAGTTTCACTGCTGGGAGTACAGAGGAGCTTTGAAATCTGTCATCTGCAGGGCACAGCAGTCACTCTGATCTGAGATTTAGTCCTTTCTGGATGTCTTTAAATGTTAACAGAAAACCCAAACTGTGACTTAAAAGTCTCAGTGGTACTCCAAGGGACTGATAATAGTTCTAGGACTAGGCTTAGGAGGAAACTGTATTCATTAAAGATCTAATACTCTCAATGTAAACTTTTTATGGCTGTTTCTGCCCATGTGTTGGTTTGTAGATGAGTATAATTTGTGTAATATAATTTATGTGGTAAGAAGCTAGAAGAAATCATTAATTAAACAACTGTCACCAACTTTGAATTAAATCTTCTTACATGCTCTTGCTTAGCTATTTGTCATGATATGAATCTCTCTTCTGGCTCCTTGGGAAAGTGAGTTATACTGAATTCCCTTTAACACAGTGGTATGAATTCTTGTATTTCCTAGTGTATTTCCTAGTCAGAGAGATGGACAGAGAAATGTCTGACCACCTCAATGTTTCAGTATGACAATGTGTTTGAGCATCACTGCACTCTAAATATGCTTCCTATTTAGTTTTTCAATAAAAAAAGCTGGTAGCTTTCCAAGGCTTATAAATAAATAAATACATAAATACATAAATGTGAAATGCTTTGCAACACTAAAAATAACCCCTTTGATATCTGAGTATATCTGTGTCTGTCTGGATCACTTTTTTTTTGCAACTTTCTCACTACACTTTCAGTATAATTTTATACAATGCTTTCATTAGAATTAAAACATGTGGGTTGGTTTTGAGAAAGTAAGAATACAAAAAGAATATTGTTTAAAGATCTCATAGTCTTCATGGGCTGTAAACAGCAGGTCATCAAGACAAGACTGTAAACTGTTTGAAGTACCCATGAACACAACAATTTCTGCTGAAGCGTTTTTGTTTTAACAGCTGCATTATTCAATTTTAATCCTCCAGCAGAACTGGGGAAGCTCCACACATGTTTATATGTGACACAGAGAGGGGGAAGAAAACCCTCGAGACTTTGAGAGGTGTCAGGATGCAAAATAATGTCATGTAATATATTCCAAAAGCCCACAGTTTTGAAAATCACAATTCACTCAAGTAAAAGATTGCATTTATGTCAGGCGTAATCCTGTCAGAGGTGGAATCTTGTTTAAAACCACTTTTTTTTTCCCCCCCCACAAAATGAAGCAGAAATGGTTCCAGGGAAGATTGTTCATTTAAAATTAATTTGTTGCAATACAGCCCTGTTCATTAGAACCTGAAAGGGAAGTTAATCCAAAATTGACTGGGAAGCCATGAATATTGTTGGATTTCTTTCACTTTAGAGAGTTGAACAAAACAAATATGGAAAAGAAGTCACTGTAAATCACGATCTTACACTTGACACAGAAAGACAATTTCTGAAACTGGGTTTTGCCTTTGGATGTTTGGCCCCACCCAAAGGAAGGATATAACTGCCTCCAGAACTGCTAGATCCCTGCTTCATGCTTGTTTTCTGCAGGACATAAAAACTCCCCTCTTGTTGTGATTTATTGCTAAAGAATATTTATTACCTGCCTTGCTTACGGACTCCCACTGTGTTAGCTTGGGAATAATTAGGGTAGAAGTAAAGAAAACTTGTATTATACAGGTTTCCCACCGTGGGGAATTCAAAGGCATCAGAGAAGAGGCAGAAGATCCATGATGGAGGTCTCTGAGTCTTACAGATACGTGGATGTCCTTTTGCACCTCCACATCCATGAGTCCTCTTTCTGTATGGAACTTTAATTTTTCAGTTGGACTATCAGGGGTTCTCTCTAGGTTCCCCAGATACTTTTTGTCCAGTTAATTTAACTTGTAACACTTTAAGATCTCTAAAACCACAGTAAGATTTCCTTTCTTTTCTTTTCCCCTGTCTTTTTGTTGTTGGTTTGAGACAATGCTTTATTTAGCTTTCCTACCAGCTGGTTGTGTCAAAAAGAGCAGTTAGTTCATGGGTCAGAGAATCCCTTGTGATCATACACAGAGGGTGAGGCTGAAAATGAGAGAGGACTTCTTTGGTCTTTCTTTTTAGTAACAATATTTTAGAGGCCCAATGACCATGAATCAGAAATCAGGGCAGCACAAATGAGTAAATCCCCTGTATGGCAGACACAGCATTTCTGAAAGGAAATCCTCTAAGGTGGAACAAACCCTCACCTCCTGTACGAAAGAGCTGGGGGGCTCTGGCCTTTTTAACATGTTGTGATGCTGCTTGGTGTGTTGTGTTTGGCTGTAGCATATGAAGAAATTGTAGCTTCAGAGCTCATTCCACTGCTCCTCCCAAGCAGCTCAGAGCCACCCTCATGCCTGCAGGGATGCAGAATTTAAGTGCTTGTTGAAAAATAAAAAATACCCCTCCATGTGTGTAACCCACATTAGACACATGGACTGGCATGACAACAATAGGAAGGAGAAAGTTTTTGAATCTGACTTAGGCTGATTGTCTTTTAATAGGGAACGAACATAATTTTTTCAGGTTTTGGAATATTCTGTGCTTTAAAAGTATTCTTTGAATTACTTCCAACTGTGGAAGTTACCTTTGTATCGAAGTGATACCCAGTGAGGACAAACTGAGGGTATTAGAGCAGTTTGAGTAATCCACTGAGCTGGCATAATTTGGTAATAATTTTCTGTCACTCCTATGCAGTGTTGGATTTGAATCAGAACTGTATAAGCAATTGCTCTGTAACCCGTTATCTAATCTGTTTCCTTGTAAGAATCCTATTTTATTAAATAAATGGTGATTCAGATTAGATGCAGGTGTGGTAAATCCCTGTCTTGTGTTTTTTCAGCAGTCTGCAATTTTGATGTACCCCTGTAGGGTGAATGAATGGTTTCCTAATCTGCCTAGTTTTTTACGGGGGGAATTCAGAGTCTTTAAACCTGGGGAAGCTTTAGGCAGGGCTGGTTGCACTGAGCCCTGCCCTGGAATAAATGCTTCTGAGGTGGTCACCTCTTGGTAGTGCCTCTTTTAGCCTCATGTGCAAAACACGTGTTTGTTCTCCTCCCACACTTTGCTCACTTTTCCTTATTATCTAACCAGTCAAACATATGTCCTAGCCTGTGGCAGAGGAATTCAGTGTGTTTCTTTAAAAGAGGGCTTTGCATTTAACTATTACCTTCAGGCCCTCCTTAATACAGACCAGTGATAATGCTCATTCGAATTATTGTGTGTTTCATTGGAGAAATTGTAACAGGGATGTGCTGTTGATGTTTGGATAACAATGTATTTACCTGCCAGTGTTTTAAGTCATAAGAGCACCTCTATTGGCTTACAGTATCTGGATGTTCAACATCAGGAGCTGTGATTTGGCTCCAAGCCCAGCATCCATTATATGTTGCACCTTTAGCCTCCAAATTGGTGAAATGGCAGGCATACAATTAACAGTGTACAGTTAACTACAGTTTCTTCTTTAAATGCTGCTCCTGGCAAGTATATCATCCTCCTCCTACCTCTGCATTTTTATACTTCTTCAAGCTTTCCTTCCTCTTTCCAGCACTTTCTTGTGCAGTCACTTCAAGTGGCGATCTCTCACTATTGTTATTGTGTATTTTCATGGATATTTTATTTTTCATCTGTTATGTACCTTGTTTTAATATACGCATTAAAAAGATAATAGACATTTCTTTTTTTCCCCCACGAGGTGTGCTATGTGCCATGCTGTCTTCTGTGTGTTCAGGGAATCCCCCTTCCTTTTTACCAATCACAGCTCCTGAAACATGGCTTGTGTTTCAATGATCAAACCGTACCCAAATGCATTTCTTCTTCTTCCTTCCTATCAGATATTGAGAAATGGTTGACTGCAATTTCTCAAAGTTGCAAGAACTAGTCTAAGCTTGCCTTCTGATCAAATAGTCTTAAGACATAATGCTTTATAACAGGCCAGACTATGATTAAACACATGGAGTTTTAACTTGTGAATACTTGACCAAATAAATACCATAATCAGCTGGAATAGATGGCATGTGATGATTTGCTGGGTGTGAAAATCATTCTTTATTACTGAACTTTCTTTCTTACCTTCTTTATTGCTTACTTTCACAACCTGAGTTTTCATTTGCCATCAGCCTCACAATATACATAGTATCTTTAAAATTACGAGCTGTTTGGGTTTTTTTAAAGAAATTGTGGCTTTCTAGAGGGTTGTGTTTTGGGTCTTCATGGGGAATTACGTGTTCTGCTGGTGGGCTGAGCAAATATTTTTTATCTTGCTTACTGTGACATCACTCATGACTAGTTCCTATTAAAAGTGTCTTGAGACTTTGGTAAAAATCATGCTTTTCTCCCTTTTTAAAGGATCACTGTTTTTGAAAGCTAGAGAGACTTCTTTGTTTCTTAGCTTTTGGTCTCAAATAGAATGCATTTCTTTAGCTTTAAAATGCGAGGTTTCTGTTTAACCACGGATTGTGAGATCCCTTCTTTTGTACATTTATGTTTGAAGGTATTCATTTGAGGGTAATTCCAAGTAAAAAGAAAGTCTCTTGTGGCACACTGGATGTCTGCAGGTGTTCTAATCTCCTGCTATATCACTGTCTGGGAGATTTCACCTTCATGTTTAGGGAGTTCATTCGGGCTAATCAGGATTGGCAACTTAGTGCAAATGAGATTGTAAATTAAGCTTGAAAGTGGAATTTATTTTAAAGAAAATGTTTGGATTAAAGAAGCTGTGTTATATTTATCTTTCTAATTTCCTCTTCCAGCTGAACACCCTTAACATTTTCGTATTTTCTTATATTAAAAATTTTGAAAATCAAAGAAATTAAGGCGGATCATTAGTATAAACTGCTGGTTTTTTCCTGAGTATCAGTCATACTTAATGCATTCAGAATGTAATTGTAGTGTATGGAGAATTCAGTCCTAACAAACAAGCTGAGAAAGAGACAAGTAAATTGGTTTTCCTTCTTCATTTTGGAATGTTTTCTTGAGAACAATGTTCTGCAGCGACGAAGGTTAAATTATGGCTCCCATTTAGGCAGCAGCTCTGTGTTTTAGGAGCAGGAAGAGATGTTATTAAATGCCATTTCTCCCTGAAGTCCTTCCTAAACTCAGTGGAGTTGGTTTGCAAACTGATAGCGCTTTGCCCTTCATGAGCAGCTAGCTTATCTTTATGTTCCTGGAGACTTGTGGAATTTATTAAATCCTTTAAGGAATAAAAATGGCATATACTTTATGCGCGCAGATTTTTATCTGCTTCCTTTTACTTTACTGACGTTCCACGCGCATGCAAGGTCAGTGGAGTCTCTGGTGCTGCCCGTGCTGGCAGAGCTGTGCTGCTCTCACAAGCACTCCTGGTTCTCTTCCTTCAAGTTCCTGCTTGACTAACGAAACGTTTGCGTTGCTCTTTTGCCCAGTTCCTAACAATTCCCTGGGGAGCTGTTTTCACTTTCTTAGAGCATTTACATTTTATCTTTGTAAGAGAGGAGTTTTGGCATCAGTCTTTTTTCTGCACTAATGGGATTGATTTTGGAATTACCTACACAACCATTCCCACATTCCTTCTTAAGTATAAGCCTTCAAAATACGTGGAACAATAACCATTACATATCAGAAGATTAACTAGGCTGGAGAACAATAAAACTTAGTGAAGCAGGAATCTTCAAGTGATGTGGAATGATTTTTGAAGCTTATGTCAGTTTTGTGAGAGCTTTAATTTTACATCCCTATACGTTTCAGATTACTTGACAATGGCAAGCTAATAGTAGGGTGTAGTTTTTCTACTTAGAGAAAGGAATGGAACAATTAAAAAAAAAATAAAAGTAGTTTCTTGCTTGAGAGGAGAAATGGTGCTTGTTGTTTGAGACTTTCTTTGAGAAAAAGTTCAGTTTGCCCTCTGTTGAAGTTGTCATTTCAGGAACCTGAACAAAGTGGTGGCAGAGAATTTTTGCTTATAAAGCCTTTTGGGGAGCTTAATGTAGTTTACAAGTTTTCCTGTGAAATTTAACAACAATTGGTTAGGTTGTGGCAGTGTCACAATCCATATTTATGCATCAGAGATTGGTTTTCTTACCTTGGCTTGTACCTTTTCTGTGAAAATGGTTGCTGTAGAGTTAAATGTGCTGTCTGTGTAAATCTGTTTCCATATTGTGAATGGCACTGAGTGTGCATGTTCATGTAGCATATGGTCGTGTTCTTCAAACAAGAGAAATCTAAAATGAAAGAATTTCTCAAATACATAAACGAGCACAGATCTTTCTGGAGGACAGCAATTTCTTGACAGTTAAATAATTTTACAATTTTTTTCCTTATCATCTTTATGGGCTTTCCCAGGCATGGTTAAGGCATGTATGTGATTCCAAAACAATGGAAAGAATAACATTCTGGGATGTCCTTTTGCACAAAAGAAACGCAAAGCTGGCATGCTGAAATTAAGGCTGGAATAGCTGGGAAGAAAGACAGTTGGTTAAGAGATGTATAATTTTGAAGGTATTAATTCTTTGCAGTCTGAGCTGTCATGTTTCAGACTGCTTCCTGCAGCAGAATATCAGAAGTTACCAATTCAGATTGTCAACACAGAGTAAACAGTCAAAATAAATTAAAATTGCCCTCTGTTGTCCCGAGAATTTTGAAAGGAAGTGGTGTTATTGAGATATGTTATTTTCTCAGCAGGGAAAGCAAATATGCCTTCCTAAGACTTATCTGTCACTTCCTAAATACCTTATTCAAAATCACGCATATATTTTCATTTGTTTGTGATAGGCATAGAAGTGGGAAGTCCCCATTCATCCCTACTGCTCCCAACACAATATCTAACGAGGTTGACAGGTCTTGTAATTTGTTTGCTGCTTCTATTCTTTCATTTCTTTTTCTTCAGTTCACAAAAGAGCTGTATTCCAACTCCTGTCACTTTTTGTGTGCTAAACTCACTTCAAGTGAACCTACATTTAAATCTCAAGTCTTCTGCTCTGAATTAAAAGGTGACTGCACTTACATGAATAGATTTTGAGGATGAAAATAATAAGCTTCAGTAGCTTAAAATTTCATTGCCTAAATCTGTTAATACGTACTAATTCTAAGCACTCCAGTGCTGATTTAAAATCTTACTAGGAGCCTTTTCAGAGAGATTGCAGAATGGGTGCATGGGTACTAGGCACGTGGGAAAGTCTGGCCATTAAATAATTCTTCAGCTTAAAAATGAGCAAAAAGGCACTGGGGAGCCTGAAGACTCTTGCTTAAAATGTGCCTGGGGTTGAAAATTCATTCCAGCAGTCTATGATGGCTGCAAGCATCCAAATGCCTTAAGAAGAGGTTGCAGCTACTTCATGGGTTGCATTGCTTGATGGAAGATGCTGCTGTCAAACCTCCAAGTGTGCATTTGCATTGCATGGGAGTGTCACCCTGGCTGTACAAACTTGAATTAAGGGCTTAAAGTATTGTGTTGTGAGGGGGGAGGGAGCAGAGGAGAAGAGGAATTTAGAACTTTGACCAAATATAGAATTTAGGCCTTAAAGTTGCCTCTTAGCTCCCTGCCATTTTCCTTGTTAAAATTCAGTGAGATGTAAAAGGAAGAGGAATAATTGGGTGATGAGTTGCTGCATGAAAATTTCGAGGAGGAGTTTCTGTTTTGTGGCTCTGTGTCAAGAGCTTTCTTACTATATGACTGTTTCATAAAATGAGTGGAGAGGTGGTTGAAAATGTGGATATATTGAAGGTGACTGCAGTAAACTGTCATTAAATGACCAAGGTCATTTACCCTGTGTGACTGCTCTGCCAGTGCCCTGAACACCAAATCCTGTCAGGCTCTGGGCACCTCTGGAGCTACTGGTGGGGTAGCAGAGCCACTGCTAAAAATCCCAACTTGCTTTACTGGTTTCCTGGCACCTTTCAGCAGTCGATGGAAGAAGAATGTACCAGACTTGTTGGAACAGAGTGATCTATGAGTGCATGGAAAAAATTCTTCCAGCCATACCATGACTGGAGATAGGGTGTGTCCTGTGCAGCTTGGGATGGGAAAGATTGTTTCCTGGAGGCAATCATCGTCCTCCCGCGGCTGCCTCTCCCCAGAGTGAGCTCAGAGGAGTGTGTGGGAGGAGAGCCATTCATCATGGCCCAGGTCTGCTGTCAGAGCCTGCTCCTGTGTGTGGCTGTAGGGATCTGCCTTGCAGTTGTGCTCCTTTAATCCGTTCACGCTGTGCCTGCAGAACGCAGCCTTTGTGCCTGACATCACGGTGCCCTGCTCGGCCTTGCGAGCAGAGGAGCAAGGCAATCTTCCATCTTCCTTGTGCCTCGTTTCTGTGGCAATAATGGATGAGTCCAGCATTTTAAAGTTAGGAAAGGATTTAGACCTAGCTGTGCGTTCATTTTGGATTTTCTTATTTGTGATTCCTCAAGGCGCAAGTTTAAAAAAATAAATCAGGAGGTATATATTTCCGTATCTGGTCACTAGTAATAAAATATCAAACTTAATCTTTTAACTGTTAGTAGATCAGACTTCAAGACATTGGTCTTAATGTTTGGTTCCATGTTTAATAGATGGTGGGAAAAAAACCAAACGGCTCTTTCATGATTCTGTGCAGGGTCAGGAGTGATCTGTCATCCTTCTGGGTGCCTTCTTCCAGCTCAGCATATCTGTAATTCTGTGGTCATTTATTCAGTATTTGGGGAAAGTTAGTCCAGATTTAAGGTGTCTGTTCCAGTGTGCTTCACCTCTGAGCTGCATGATTTGCTTCTAACCAAGGGCTTTGTGCAGCATGGAGGATCGTGGTATCAGAGATAACAAGGCAGGCTACTTTATAGTATCTCCCTCCCTTTTCCTTTTATGCTTTCACAAAGCAGAAGAATGTTTTCCCTTGTGTTTCTTGAAAGAATCAGTGAGTAACTCTAGGAAAATAAAATTATTTTCTTGGAAGACATAGGGCTTAAACCTAATACTGAAGCAGCAGGTGAAAAATCACAGTGAAGCTGGTTTTAATGTGAAAAGTGGAGAATGCATAATTGAAACAGTATGCTGATGAAAAGGCATTATGTGAAACTGTCAGAAGTCGTTATAATACACTAATTAACACTCTTTGCACCTTACCTTATGCTGTTGTGTGCTAATATTTCTTCCTCTTTTGCCTATTATATTCCTTAACCTTTTTTTGCAAGTATTTGGAGGCAGGCAGTGGTATTTCCCGTATTTTCCTCTTTTAAATGCTT
The DNA here is from genome assembly GCA_013397845.1 of Melanocharis versteri. Classification (NCBI taxonomy): domain Eukaryota; kingdom Metazoa; phylum Chordata; class Aves; order Passeriformes; family Melanocharitidae; genus Melanocharis; species Melanocharis versteri. Next base: position 343,139 of record VZTG01005656.1, on the reverse strand, counting down.
TGTTAGAAAAACCTGTCACTTGTATAATACGGATTTTCCTCTTGATAGCAATTTAATGTGTGTGCTTGGGCTTTTGTTTTCCTAATGCTTAAAACAGATTATAGCGTAGATTGTATTTCATCCTAAGCAGATAATGTCAGGTTGTAAAGGGAAAAACTTTATTCTGTGCGTGTGACTGATGCGTTCCCTTGCTTGGGGCTTATCTCCCTTCTGTCGTGAGCCTTTTCTGGAGAAAGCCTCCCGAACATAACAAATTGAAACAGCCCAAAAGATTGTCATACCTCACAAAACTTCTGGAAATGCTTCAGTGTGAAATCACACTGCTTAAAATGCCATCGTAGCCTCTATGCAGTACCTGAGGAAGTAACAGCTTAGGCAATAGGTAGGGCAGGAATTTGTTCCGTGAATGAATTTTATCCAGTGCACTGAATTTAGCTAATAATGCTTTACACTGATTACCACGATCTTTACGTACTTATTAATTGCCACAGCTGCTCTTCTATTCTCCCTAGCACATCTCCGTAACATGAAGTTTAATACCTGCTACAGATTTTCAGTGCCTTTCTAGGCTCCAAAATTCAAAAGGCAGGGCATAAGTTGATGCCCAGCCTTTCCTAACATGCCCACACTTTGCAAGGTTCAATTGATGAGCCCTCCATTCCCAGATGTGCCCCCTGATTCCAAGCACTGACAGGGTTTATCCATATGCATAAACCTTACCTCAGTTAATATTTTTGGAATGGAAGAATCAAAAATTAAAGATGAAAATGGGGAAAGTACCATGTGTTGAAGTAAATCTGGGATGAGAACAAACACAGTGAAATCAGACTCCTGTTTCTCTCCCTGGTGATGGATTTGAGATGGGAGCAGTTCTTTTGGTCCTGAAGTATTTAGAGCAATTCTGCTTTTTTCCAATGCCAAACATGGAAAACTTTAGTACAGCTGGGGGAAAAGCTCTCAACAGAAAATTCTGTTTATGGAAACCGTTGTGCAATCCATGACTGTCAGGGCTTTTCTTGCTCCAGTGTGCATGCCCACATACGCATCCCTGCTGAAAAATACCATTTACAGTTAATGCCTTAGGCACATCTCCAGTGTAGTGAACATGTATAATTTCTAACATAATATTATGTGGTAACTGTTGGCAAACTGTTCGCGCCATGATGGAAGTCAGCTTAGATTAATTACTTCTTGATGTTAGGAAATGGCAGCTCTGAGAGGTACAAGCTGTCCCTTGTGCTTCAGAGGCAAGTTGCTGTCACGTCTGGGCTAGCTCCTCGTGTAAGTCACTGCCTTGGATGATCTGGGAACACTCGAGTCTGTCAGAGGATGCTGCTGGGGCAGCTAGTGGATACCAGGCAGGGAACAAGGTCTGGGCTGTGAAGCGGTAGCCTGGGGGAAGGGGGTCACTTCCACTTAGGGGTACTGCTGGAAGGGTGGTTTTTCCTCAGGCTGTGGTTGCTGTGATCTATTCCTGAACTTTGACACTGATTGTGAAATTTGGTTTCCTTCTCTTTACACTCTTTGTGTAATCCTGTGAGAAATCGCTAGATATGCATCAGTCCTAGTGCTGCTTCATGATTTCCCAGGATCCTGCGGATAAGGTGGGACCTTCTGGCTGGGATCCTTTCTTCACTGAGTTTAGCAAGATATGTTTTACATAGGTGAAATTTTGCAAAAGCACAAAGGGGCAAGTTTTGGTTGTTTGTGAACCGCCATCCTGAAATCCGGGCCTTTTGCTCCATGCAGAAATATATAAATAACTCTTTTGGAAAAGCCTTTTGGTTTGCTCTCTAAGGTTGTGTCTTCATAATAGCTCTTCCTAGATTTGCTCTCAGTTTACAGATCTACTTGAGTGGTAAGAGTAGCACAAAAAATTACTTAGATCCTCATCTTCTCTTTTAATTTGACCAGAACGATTTCTGTAGTGAGACAGTCCTGCAATTTTAATTCGTAAGGTCTTTGGTGCCTTGAATAACACATATAGTCTGAATTATACCTGTAAATTATAACTGGTGTTGGAATCATCTTTATCTTTTAAATCAAATCTATTTGATTTGCTCAAGTTCCTTTTTAATACTAGATTGCTTTCTGTGTCTGCCATTTTAGATTGATTGGTTTGCTTTTCTGCTGTCAAGGTTTGCCACTCCATTGTTACTATTGGCAGTTCTGGGACACTTTTAATGTCCACTCAGTAAATTGAACATTCATCGACAGTTGTTTTCCACAGCAGCTAATACACTGTGTCATCTCAATTATTTCCTATTTTAATGCATATCTGAGTCAGAAAATAATGGGATTCACCTGGGAAAACCTGATTCTTTTTCCTTTGCTTAGTAAATGTACTGTACCTACAAAATTTAGGATATGTTCAAGTAAGGAACCAATAAAAAAGGACATTAATATTGAATCTCTGAGATGAAACTTGTAGGTACGTAGCGTGCTGCCTGATATAATAAGCTAACTTTCAAATGTGCTATAAGTACAAGAATTGGTTTTTTTCCTGGCCAGACTGTGCTCTCCACTTGTAAAAAATGATTTATTCTTTCCTCTTTTTTTGATTTGGTAGAAAGGAAACTACTTAATGCTAACACTAGAAGATATGCACTTACGTGAAAAGAGGGGAATGGCATAAAACTGAAAGAGGGCAGGGTTAGCTTGGATATTAGGAAGAAATTCTTCTCTTTGAGGGTGATTGAATAGGTTGCCCAGAGAGGTTGTGGACTCCCCATCCCTAGAAGTGTTCAAGGCCAGGTTGGATGGAGCTCTGAGCAAGCTGGTTGGGGTGAAAGGTGTCCCTGCCCATGGCAGGGAGCTGGAACAAGATGATTTGTAAGATCTCTTCCAACCCAAACCATTCTGTGATTCTGAGAAATCTATCAGGCAGTCAACAAGAGTTTTCTAAATCTCACTCTATTACTTTCAGTAGCACTGTCAGATATTTATAGTAAAAGCAATTATGTTTGGTGGGGGTGGTGGTGATGGGGACAGACAGGAGGGAAAGCGGTTATAAAATGCCATTTCTCGCAAATGGTAGATGTCAAACAAAATGTAAAATCTAAAGGTGCCATGTAAGCTCTGTTCTCAGAACCTTTGTTTGGAAGACACGAGTTTTACTGACAGCTTATGACAGAAAGCTTACATTTTCCAGGGTGGGCTGAAATGTGTCTGAAATGGATGGCAGTCAATCTCAGCCATTCACATCTCTGGTTTTTCACATTTTCACGCAGCTAGAATATGAAAAAAGCACTAAAGAAGCACAAACGAAGTAATTGGAACCTAATCATGCTTAATTATTAGGCATATGTTTAATTTCAGGCATATAAATAGGCCTGCTGAAGGGAAAAGGACATATTCTTTTCATTGCCTAATAAGACTTTTGTCATATGTACGCTCCTCAAGTAGTTGGATGTTTCTGATATTTTAATAGAAGGATCCTTGTAGTCATCCAGTTACACAGACTTTTTGTTAAATAGGCTTTAACTCTTTATTAGAGTTAGTTAAATGGGCTTTAACTTTTTCCCTGAGAATAAATAACCTGACAATAGGATTATCAAAATGGATAATGTAGCCATGTTTGATTGCCTTAGTTAGGGTTTATACTCAGGTATACAGCCACTTGTTTTGCCCTTTTTATTCACATTTGCCATTTTCATCCTTTTTTACTTCCCCGCTGCAAAAGGGAGCACATGTTCCTCACTGTTTGCATTAATGAGCCTTTGATGCTATTGCTAAATGTAGTAGATGGGGGCAACTTATCCTTGGTTTCTGTTAATGATTGCATGCAGCATTATTAATTTCTCATGTAGAGAGGACCTGTTGATATACTTTCATATATTATCCAGACCGGATGCTCAGGTTTGCCCAAGGACAGTCTTTTTTGTGGCATTAGAAGTCTGACCCAAACAGAGAAGTTTTTGTTCCTGTGTCATACATTGGCATAGGTGGAACTTATACGTGGATGCATCTTCCTGCTTAGAATGTGCACATCAGAGTCGGTTACACAATTACATTCATAAAAACATGTATCCCTCTACCATCATAGGAAAAATTACTTAAACAATAAAGAATCGAATTTTTCACCATAGAGGCTAAGAGTTTTAAACATCTTTTTATGTGTCTGGCACTAAAGGGGTGGTATTTTACAGAGATGTTTTCTGTTTGCAGTATGTATTATTAGGGCAGAAGTGCATTGCATTTGAGCTTAGACTTAGATCTGCTTTTTACCTCCAGAGATACATAGCATAAGTTTTCACTTCTGAAAGTTCATCTGTGCTGACATTCTCATTTTTAACTCATTAGGAGCCTCTAGAGCAGCAAGGCTGAGGTATGCTTTGTGGTCCTGAATTTATATATCTCTGGGGTAACAGTAGAGCCTTGAAAGCTCCAGAGAACGGAGTTTCAAAGAACATGGCAAGCCAAAAGGTTGACTAAAATCATGTGTCCCTGCACCTAACCCCATCACCCCAGTCATTTTCAATTGTTCATAGGCATATGCTTTTCAGTCTTGTTCAATAACAGGTTTGCAGACCTTTGACATCTCTATTTAAAAATGAACTGACAGCTTTCCAGCAACAGCTGGTGAAAGGCACTTCTAGCTGTTCATTATGAAATGGATTTAAAAAAAGCACATAGTTTCATATTTCCTAGTTTGTCTCCAAGTTCAAACTGATTTTTACTAAATTTTTTGTTTCTGCTTGACATAGATTTAGCTTATATGTAATATGTGCTTTTTACTTTACTAAACATTTCCTTATGTGGGAAGTGTGAAACCAACAGTCTTGGCATGGTGTGTCAGCATGGTGTGTCAGCATTGTGAGTAAATGTTATAATTGGTTGAATTGCTTTTAAAATGTTACCTACAATAATTTCCTCAGATGCTGCATCTCCAATTTTTCTATACAGTTCAAAGAGACCACACAGTTGATTACAATTTGAATTGTTTTTGCAATTTAAACGTAGCAAATTGAAATCTAACTTGGGGCATCCCACTGAAATACAGTAGCAACTATTGGTAATATTTCTCTCTAAATTACCTTATAAATAGCTCAATTTCTCATTCATATTCCTGGTTAATCTAAGCAGCCAGGTATAGAGGGAAAGTCAGGGCTTTTCTGGAGTCTGCTGGCAAAGGTTGTAACAAGGAAATAGTTTCTTAACATAAAAGCCTGTCCACACGCTTACACATTCCTAAATGCAAATTTTAAAGTTAATTTCCATTTCAGTATTCAGATATTTCCTTAGACTGATGGCTGGAATTTTCTTAATAATATGAGGTACACGGCTGTGTGTTTATGAAAAATCTGAAGCCTTAAATTTTCAGTGATGGCAGTAATCATCATCTAAGCAAATAGCATTCATGTCCCTGCTCTGATCTTCAACCACTATTATCATGCTATTGAAAGCTCCCCAAATATGTCAATTTGCTTTCAGACTTTGATCCCTGACTCTTCTCTTGAGTTCCCCCAGGGCAACATTCCACTTCCCTGACCATCTTGTATGTAAATTGTTTTCAAATGAGTGAATTAATCAACATTGCAGAACCTTAATTGAAAATACAACTGGTGATGCATGTCAGTTCATTCCAGTTAGAAATATATTTTAATTTTCGTGTTACCCAGAGCAATTAGCATTTCTTACTTTAACTTTTCAACCCTTCAAAATTACATTGGGATTTTAACCTGAAAAATGCTGAAATTACCATTGTCAAATGCCAACTTTTAGCTTCCCTTCTGTTAAATACCATGAAAACATGTTAAGAAATTTTCACAAAAAATTTCAAAGACAGATAAGGAAGAGGCTCCTACCAGGAGATAAACGATGGTAGTAGCCGTGCAAAGGCCTGGTGGCTCTCACAGACAAACATTTGAGGTCGAGTATTTGACTTTTTTTTTCCTCTACAGCTGTACCTCCAGTTTGTTGCTAACACAGTTGTAACTGTTGGCCTCGAGTAATGCATTCCCCACCTTTTTCAAGATATTAAATGAGTAAAGTGGTTCATGTGATTCAAACAGCTGTACTAGGAAGAAGGTGGGGTTTTTTTTAAACTATTCTTATTTTTAAATTGAAGAGCTTATTAAAAAAGAAGCACTTCAGCAAGTTAAATTACTTAATGCTGCACATCCTTAGAACCCTAATCACTTCCAGATGGAGCAATTCATACTTCTAAGAGAGCATTAATTTTTAGAGTGAATCGGGGCTTTGGGTATCTGCATCTTAGAGCATCCTTGTACCTTGCAGAGCCAAAGCCCTTAAAAAATTAAGTAATCTAGTTTTGAAAAGAAGTACTTTATTTTTAAACTTTATTTAAGTAGTTCCCATTAAAACCAGATTTTATTTCCTGCTGCTGTTCATATGGTACTCATATGCATTCTTTTGAAACTGCAGTAAACAGAGGCACGAGAGTAGGAAATGTAATTTGGTGAAATACCTCTGGAAAGGCAACCTCTGTGTAGGTGAAAGCGAGATAACTTTGTATGTGCCATTCAAGGCGCTTCATAAATAATTGCTGTCTTCGCTAAAACTCTTCTGTTGCTTCTCACACATCTCGTTTTTAAATCCCATTTTCAAGTTATATTTACAGTTAATTGCGTTCAATAAGTAACCCGTTTCTTTTTGTCTCGTGGGCTTGAGGAAATGAACGCACCGCTCACTGTTGCAGTGTTCAGACATCCTCTCTATAAAATCAATGCAAAATCACAGTGTCATGACTCACTTCTTGGCCTCTTGGGGCAGTTTCTTACAGCAGCGACAATTTCTTAGTGATCCAAACACAATGTAGCGGAATCTTTTCCCCAGCAGTGTTACACAGGCTCGTATTCCCTGGAAAAAGGGTTGAGTATAGTGTTGTTTGTTGCTCAGAGCTGTAACTATCCTTAAAGAGTGGAGAGAGAGTCTCTGTCTCTGCAGTTGAAAAGAAAACTTAGTAAATATCAAGCAAATACAGCTTCTATAGACAATTCTATTTGAAATTTTTGCTATTTCTTACTGGGAATGTTGTATTTCTTTCAGTGAGTGTGATTTCAAAAGATGGATTCATGCTTAGCCCCACTGCTCATTTCTGTTTCATTGCTTAGCAGATGGAAGGAAAGAATAGTGCAACTTACCTAATACTTAAAATAAGTCTAGAAGATGCTAAATCATGTGTTCATTTTGCTGTACACATATATGTAATAATTTTAATGTGGAGTTCCGTATAATTTGCTTTTTCTTTTAGGGTCAGTGGAGGATAGGGTAGGAAACACGGCACATCATGGAAAATTATAGACATCATTTTTCTCTTTGTGCTCAGAAGAAAAAAGGGGAAGCAGCAAGGGAGTTGTACTGGGATAAACCAGGCTGTGAGGACCAAGTGAATCATGCCACATTCACTGGCATGTTGATACCGAGATAACACCAAGTATATGTCATCATTTTTTACCTTGTGACTTTCTCTGTTCGTGTGGTGATTTCTTGGACAGCCACAGGCAGGTTCCAGATCACACCCCGTTGTCCCTAAAGATGATGCAAAGGGCTGGCACGGGAAACTGCCCACAACATCCCATCAGCTCAGCGTTTGAGTGACTGTGTCATTGCTTCTAACAGCCAAGGAAAAAGCTGCAGCACAGAGCAGGTGGCTCGCAGCCCACAGGTGCTGCTTTCCAGTCCTTCTTTAACATGCACCATTGTCACGTTCCCCTGGAGACAGAGGTTTTATTTAATAATGAGTTCTGTTAGAAAAGAAAAAAGGTGCATTTTATCCTGTTTTGTGCTTGTCAGAGGTGTTTTTATTTACTTTGAAGTCGGTTGAATCCTGAAACGAGCCTGGATTCTCTCAGTTTCTTCCCTACCCGCAGCCTCAGTAATTTATATAGGCATTTTATTGTTAAATATCAAGATATTCTAATTATCTGTAAATTTACATTCCACATTTTCCCATCATAGATTGTCACAGAAAAACTAATTCTCAAAATATATCTTAGATCAAAATACAGTGTATAAATGTTAGGAAGTTCAGTTGTTCTATGATTGTAGGCTAAGAATTTTTCCTACTATGAAAACGAGTTTTTAAGTTGTAAATGCAACCTATTTTAATGATATTGTATTAGCAATTAATTTCTCAAAGTTTCTGTCATTACTGTGTGTCTATGACAAACTCCACATACAGTTACTGGAACATACATATTGAACATTTTTTCTCATTTTGAATTCATTAAATATTACTTGAGCAAAGCAGGAAAGATTTTTTACAATTTTCATGCTACAATAATTGGGTGATAATAACTTTAATATTGGGAAGAGTAAAGGAAAAGGGCAGTGTTATGAAATACTACCATTACAGAAATTACCAGCTCATCATGAAAACATGTACATCCGTGGTGTTAAGAGTTGGCACTCTCAGTTGTTGGAAATACCCCTCATTTTTGGGTTGTCGTTGGAAGTTTTCTTCTATCAAAGGTTTATATCAAAACAGGAAGTGTGTGCCTTGATATATATTTACTAAATATGTTTATAAAAGCTGACACTGTAAAATAATCTAAAACCTTTTTTTTCTGGAGCAGGTCATACTTTTGGGACACATGATTTTTATAGTGGCATGGGTTGGTTCAGCATAGAATTTACAGACTTGAAAATTTGCTACTGCTCATTTTATGAAAGCTAGATTACAAATGAAAAACCATGTATTTATGTGATATGCAAAGCCTGGGCCTGCCTTGCCAGCTGGTCAGCTGCCAGGTATAAATTACGCCGTAGGTATTTTCATGTAGAATATGGATAGCATACTGCAATTTCTGTGTTTAATTTATTAAAGTACAGTGAAAAGCCATATATAGTCAGCATTTGTGTCCTTTAACTGCACACTAGGCATATGCTTTTGTTCTAAATGTAATCAAAATTATGGTATCTCAGATACCACTTAGTGAAATCCATTGGCAAAGGCTACAGTTTTTATTGTGATGACTATATTTTTACATGTCTTTAAACTAAATGGCTTTGCTGTTACTGCTGATTTTGGAGGCAACGTTCTTTTCCTTGCAGCATGGTGCACAGCTGCTTTGTGGAACAGGGAATGTGGTAAGGTTGGTGGTACTCCCACTTTCAGGTCCATGTTAATAACAGGGAAATAAATCAAAATCATTACTCTGATGCTCTTCCGTGTATTTCTAACACTTGCTCCACGGGTGGCCATGGATATGTTCTTAAGTAGTCTCATGGCTCAGTTTAAAGTGCCTTCATCTATATTGGCAGCAGGTTTCTTGTGCTGAGAGGAACATCCCACAGGCACAGACTCTCTTGGAAGATCATTATAGCACAGGATATGTGGTTTAGTATAGTTTGAAAAAATTCACATGCAAATCTTCCATTTAGACTCAGTACAGGTATAGTGAGTAGAAAATGATTGCATGATGCCTTCTTCCTTCCTAAAGTAGCTTAAAAGTTGATGCAAAGTTGTCTTTGAAGATTCAAACACCAATTAAAACAATAGCAACATAATCAGTCATTACAGCATACTGTATTTTAATGACCTGAAGAGCTAAATCTTCTTTTTCATCTTTGACCACGTCTCCACATATTTTATTTCCATTTGAGATGTCAGACGTTCAAATGATTTTCAAAAGCTGGGCATCTACACTTGGGGGCCAGGATGTCTTTATTTTAGCTAGTCCATAAGGAAGCTTGAGTTTTAGGGAAATATTTATGCAATGAATATTACACTGATATTTATTGTTAACTGTTATTGTCTGATCTTTGCTGCATAAAGAAGGTCATGTGTCACTTTTTAAATTCCTTTAAAATTTGCTTGGTATTCCATCAATGAGGGTATAAGCCCTGTCCAAAGAAAAAGGTTTATCTTGTGGTCCTGACACACAATAAAAAACCTCAACTATCCTTAGTAGTCAGGGCAAAATCTGGGCCCAAATCTTTCTGCTTCTCTAGCGTCTGTATAGTGAATTAGAACCCCAAATATTTTTATAGCTATAACCTTGAGCAGTTGTTTTGGCATAGATACCAATAAATATAATGGGTCCACGGGGAAGAGACAGAGCATTTTCAGATTTATGAAGGGGAAAAAAATCAATAGTCTCTCTGAGGCTGTATAAGTCATGAGTAGTACCAGTAGTTTTATGCAAAGTTGACAATATCATGAAATATAAACCCTTGGTTTGGAATTTTACCAGGAATTAAAGTGGCACTAAAATGAAAAGTAAATGTTTTGGCATATGGATTAAGAAGGTGGTTTGTATTTCTTACCGTTTTGCACTGCAAATTCCTTTCAACTGAGCAATAAAAGACGGTTCAGGAAAGATTTAAGAAGAGGTTGGTTCTCAGTCCACATGTCTCATCTGAATTATGTCTTTCACCACCCCCTATTAAATGCATCTGTCTCTGGGGAATTCTCATTCTGTAAGTGGCGGGTTGCTGGGACTGCTCTTTAGCTGGCTGGATGTCACAGAATTAGGAATAGATGCTGATTTTGAAACGGTTGTATGTGCTGTTCACTGAATGCATAGCAAGAGCAATTAAATTGCAAACCGTCACATCTACGTACACAACAGTTTTGAGAAGTCATCTGGTTGCTCCCAAGTCTCCCTGACTGATTGTCTTCCTCTGCACATGCTGGTTTGGTTTTCAGGTTGTTGGTGGGTTTTGTCTCAAAACAAAGGGTAAAGAAAAAGAAAATGCACTCAAATTTAGAGATATGTATCTATATATAAAAACATCAACTCTTACATGAGTGACACAAATTGCAGTGTGGCATGAATTGATGTTTAGGTATTGGAAATTGTACTTCTGTCTTTGAAGGATTATTTCCATAAGAGTGACCTGTGAGTGAAACAAGGGGAAAATAATTCTGTATTGAAAGCATTGTGGTTCAGTTCTGTCCTTTCAAGTTCAAGTCCAATTTGCAAACCATCTTGTTCCGTTACTACCCCATCACTATTTTTAAAATTATCGTTTTTCATTTTCCCATATACGCTGCAAAATATCCAAAGAATAACGTTGTCCATAGGTGTTTCACCTCTAGTTGCTTTAAAAAGTCTGTTGGCAAGGAATTTGGGATGACTTCTGATGGTACTCTGTCATGTTGTGATTGTGCTGTGTTGTTTGAAGACCAGGAAGATTGCAATGAGGAAGTTTCATATTTATTTTACCTCAGTAGACTACAAATTTAGATACCACGGAAAAGATCACTCAACAAGAATGTAGGGAATGTAACATTGAGAAGTATTGAGAAATATTATATTTTTGCTGTTCCCCAAAAAAGAAGGTGTTGTTGCTACTGGAAAACTGAGAAGCTTAACAGCTCGTGAAAGATTTTTCCACTCTTCATCTACAATATGAAAGACTTAAAGGAGATACTTGTTTTACATACGGACTGGAAGAGAAACCTGCTTACTCCTGGAAGAGAATCCTGCTTACTCCTTGTTGGTTATGCTAATAGAGGTATAAATAAGAAGACCTGTGTAATCTACGCTGGCATCTGTGGAGCAGCTTTCTGGTCGGACGGGGCTCGAGGCTGGGTTGCCCAAGCAGGAGCTGCCGTCTCTGCCTGCGCAGGTCGCTTCATGTGGCCGAACCTCCTCCCGCTGCCTCCTGCCCCAGCCGCCTTTGAGGTGGGCAGGGAGGGCTGGCTGTTGGACATGTTCTCCTCCTCCATGGTCCCATATCACGGCTCACCGGCTGTGTGTGGCTAGCTCGGTAGCCAGGAGCGTGTGTCTTTCCCTG